>JANHFT010002451.1:133470-164485 GCA_032467955.1 Pseudoxenodon macrops
AAATGAAAAATACACAAATCTGACCTGACCGACAAGGCAGCCAGCTCAGACACCCTCCTTGCAGAAGTAATGGCCACCAGGAAGGCTACCTTGCAAGTTAGGAAGGAGAGGCCAACCAATCTCAGTGGCTCGTAAGGGGCTGTCATGAGAGAGTTCAGAACCTGGGGCAGGTCCCAGGTAGGGTACCGGTGGACCACCGGAGGACACACATTTGACGCCCCTTTAAGGAACCTACGAACCCTAGGTAACTGGCCCAGGGAACTATCCGCCCCCTCACACAGAACTGATGACAGGGAAGCAACCTGTCTACGAAGGGTATGGGGCGCTAGCCCCTGTCTAGACCGTCCTGAAGAAAAGTCAAGAGCTGGGCAATGGAAGGCGACAATGGATCAATGTTCCTGGAGACACACCACCTGCAAAAGGTCGACCACGTGGATGTGTAGATGCGCACATTCCTCGAAGCCTTCCTCGATCTCTGCATGGTGCTGATGACGCACGCCGGAATATTGTCTCGTCTCATATTCTGCCGCTCAATCTCCAGGCGGTCAAGCGTAGCCAGGACGGGTTGGGATGGAGCAGAAACCCCTGGCTGAGCAACGACTGATGCGCTGTAACACGTCATGGAGGACTCATTGCCAGGCTCATGAGGTCCGCGAACCACAGTCTCCTGGGCCAAAACGGCGCGACGAGAATCACCTCCGCGCCCTCCGAGATGATCTTCCGGATGCACCTGGGAATGAGAGCTGAGGGAATCTGCCTGGACATTCTCCTTTCCCGAAATGTGCTCCACTGTCAGGGATGCCCACAAGCCCACCTGAAGGGCTTCCCGCAACAGGGCCCAGGATCTGGTCCCCCCTTGGCGATTTACATGCGCTTTCGCAGCCACATTGTCCATTAGGAACAGAACGTGCCCCCCCGAGAAGAAGGGTAGGAACCGCCGAAGAGCCAGTCTTATGGCCCGCAGCTCTAGGAGATTGATGGGAAGTTGACACTCCTCTTGATTCCAGCGGCCCTGAGCTATCTGGTTGTGACAATGAGCTCCCCAGCCGAAGAGGCTGGCATCCGTAGTTACGACCACGCACTCCGGTTCCTTGAACATACACCCCCTGCGCAAGGCGGGTGACCTCCACCAGGTCAGAGACTGGGCGACCGTCGACGGGACCCGGACCCGGGCGGGGGAGCTGCTCCTGCCTGTCTTCTGGAAAGGCAAAAGGAACCACTGGAGTTCTCTAGCATGTAGCCTGGCCCAAGGCACAATAGCTATTGCGGACAACATCTTGCCTAACAGTTTGGAAAGGGAGGCCAGGGGGACCTTCCGGTCCCACCGGACCTGGGACACTAATTCCCTAAGGCTAGACCTCCTCTCGGGAGAAAGGAAGACCTGACAGTCAAGGGTATCTATGATGGCCCCCAGATGAAGAAGCCTGTTGGATGGAGTTACATGGCTCTTCTCCATGTTTATTGAAAACCCGTGAGCCTGAAGGACCTCCATGGTAGTACGGACGTCCACCGAGGCCTGTAAGGCTGAGGATGACTGGACCAGGATATCGTCGAGGTAACACTGGACCCTCACCGGTATAGACCTCAGGTGACCAGCGAGCACAGCGAGGATCTTTGTAAAGACCCTGGGGGCTGAAGAAAGCCCAAAGGGGAGGGCTTTATATTGGTAGTGTGTACCCTCGTAATAGAATCTCAGGAAGATCCTATGTTCAGGAAGAATGTGCACATGAAGGTAAGCTTCAGTAAGGTCAATAGACGTGAGGAAGTCGCCCTCCCACACGCCCAACAGAATGTAATGGAGAGAGTGCATCTTAAACCTGCGGTAGCGAAGACAGCAGTTTAAGCGCTTCAAATCTAAGATTGCTCTCCATCCCCCCAAGGCCTTAGGAATTACAAATAAAATTGAATAAAATCCTTGCCCTTGTTGGTCATCAGGCACCAGTTGAATCGCCTCGATTTCAAGCAGGTGCCGGATGGCCAAGCGCATGAGCCGGGCTCTGGACCGGTCCCTGGAGATGGGACAACGAATAAAAAATCTAGGGGGGGGAATGAAATCTAAGGAAAGGCCTTCCCTTACTGTCCTGATTACCCAAACGTCTGACGATGTCTCTTCCCATCTATCCGCAAAAAGGGCCAGCCGGCCCCCAATGGGATCAACTGAGGAAGAGGATTCAATAGCGACGGAAGGGGCGACCTCCCCCGCCACGAAAGGGCTTTTTAGCCTGTCTACCTCTATACTGCTGTTGTTGATGCTGTTGCTGTCGTTGTCTGGGCTGGTAGGAATATGTATTCTGAGACCGGTACAGAGTAAAGCCTTGATCAGGAGCTCTGTAAGGTTGGGAGGCCGGTCTCCTGTAGTAGGGAGCAGGTCTCGCCGCGCCGCGCCTGTTCACGGAAGGGAGATACTTCCTCTTTTCCTTGGCTTCCACCAAGAGGGGCTCCAAGGCGGCTCCGAAAAGAGAACCCCCGGAATACGGGGCTCCTGCTAGTCTCCACTTGTGGCGCGCATCCGCCTGCCACTGCCGCAGCCACACAAGGCGCCTGGCCGTCACAGAAGTGGCCAGGGCACGCGACGCAAACCTTGTAGCATGGAGGGTGGAGTCTGCCGAGAACTGCAGCGCAGCCACTAACTTGTTCAAGTCCTGATGCGTGCGCGAATCTTGGGGAGGTAAGCGAAGCTGCAGTTGTTTAAGCCAAACCAGAGAGGCCCTATTAAAGAACGATGCGGCCGTGGAGGCCTTGATCGCCCAGCTAGCCGCCTGAAAGTTACGTTGGAGGACCATGTCAGACCTGCGATCTTCCGGTTTAAGGGCCTCATCCGAGGGACCGGGGAGCGCTGTGGCGCTGTAGAGCGCTGTCACTGGAGTGTCAACCGTAGGTAACTCAAGGGCTTGGGCTAGATCAGGTGCCACGTTAAAATATTTCTTATCTAACTGGGTTGGCAAGGGGCCCGAAGAAGGTGAAGCCCATTGCCTTTTGACCACATCTATAAATAATTTAGGAGAAGGCACTACTGCTGACTCAGTTGCCTGCTCTGAAAACAGGTGGTCATCGCTCTCATCAGCGACCATGGTGGTCTCAGTAAGCTTTGCCCCCATCTTGGCCGCATTTTTTGCCTTAAATAAAAGGGAATCAAACTTCCCCTGGGGAAGGAGACCCGTAAATGTGGTCGGATTGGGATCCCTGCCCTCGTCATCTGACATATCCATGTCTCTGGTCTCCATCTCTTCCTCAAACTCGTGAGGAGACACGCCCTCTAACAAGGAGTGGTCTGGGGATACAGGCCCTGGCAGATCTAACCCTTCCACTGGGTCCAGATCTAAAGAAAGACCCTGCTGAGGGGAGCGTCTGGATAGCCTTTGGATGCCGGATTCAATCCCTTGCCTGATGGCCTCAGAGATCAGGGATTGAATTTGTGGCCTGTTTGCAAAGTCCTGTTCTAATTCAGGGCGCAGGGCGGCCGCAGTGGCCGTAAAGGTAGCCTCTGGAGCAGCCCTAGCTTCAGGCCTGGCAAGAGGGGACCAATTATGTTGGGATCCCCACAGTAAATCCTCTCTCAAAGGGGAAACCTGACTAGGAGACAGAATCCTACTGGCTGCCTCCCCCAGAGGAATGGTACTTGTGGTTTCCATAAGGGAATGGCCCAAAGCCGAGGTAGGAATCCTGGAGTCCTCAGGCTGCCCCTTCTGACATAATCTTTACAGAGCCTTGTCCCTTCTATGCTCATACTTTTGCGAAGCCTTAGAGGCCTTAGACTTCTTAGCCCTGGCTGAAGTACTCGATTTATGGCCAGACACCTTTGTCACCTGCCCAGGCACCGGCACGTCCCCAGATGGTATGGTGGGCTCTTGGGAGGCCATGGGATCAGAGTCCCTTGCAGCTCTCTCCGACATTTTAATTTGGGCGCCAACAGACGCACTTCCAAAATGGCCGCTGCTTTCTTTGGCGCCAAAATTAACCGCCACACAGGCAATCTGCCGAGCGCTAGACTCAGGGGGCCAAGCACACACTTTCTTTCCAGCACCAGACGCCTCTAACGGCGCCTAGGCCAACCCTGCGATCGGAGGGCTCTCAGCTGTAGAGCGTAGACTCTACACAGCCGGGAGAGCAGCAGCAAGATCGCTCTAACAGCTCCGCTGCTCTCGAGGGGAGAATCGGGCCGATACCCACCTGGCGGAGAGGACCCTTGGTCTTGCACGCCTGCGACACGTGGGCCGAAATGTGTGCCTCGAAGTCGCCCGATTCCGTTCCTAATCAGCGCTGCCGATCGGAGCGGCTTGCGAAGCCGTTCTCCTCGCCGCCGATAGACTATCTTTCCTAACTAAATGCTAAAATCCACTAACTAGAAATTTCCACAATCTTCTATGAAGAGCTACCGACAAATCAACAGTCTCAGCTGAAGGACTGAGTGGAACTGGGATAGCCAGAGACAACAGAGGCGTCATATGCAAATTGGCAGACCCACTCAGTCCAATCAGCGGGCAGGATGAATACCCAAGGCTGGGTGCTGTCTCCACGATATGGAGAAAATGGCTTGGGCTTTGTTGCCTTTTGCCAGCATGTCTCCAGTGAGACTCCCTGGGTGAACAGGAAAATCCTTCCTTCCTTCCTTCCCTCCCTCCCTCCCTCCCTCCTTCCTTCTCACAAACAGTTTTTAAGATCAATATTATAACATCACTTTTAGTCAATTCCTGGCGACTTTGTAGATGTGTCCATACAATTTTTTTTTTAATTTCCAGCACTGCAATCAAATTACCGATTGAATTACACTTGAAGTATTTTATAGTTCACTTACCTTTGATAGTTCACTGTTCCTCATTTCAGGAAACTATTCTTATGTGAGAATTGGAGCAACCATAATTTCCATAGGGGCAAACATGAAGTCAGGAATAACAAATATTTTGTGGCTCACAAAAAAAATAAATCCTTATTTCTTCTGCTAACCCAAGTTTTTTTCCCTCTTCAACCAATCACTTAACAGAAATTGACCATCTGAATTTTAACTCACTTCATTTGCTTGATGAGAAATTTTGCTCAAGCAGAAAAGTTGTTTAAAATAAAAACAGCAGAAAGAGGGGGGAAAACTGTGTATAGTAAAGGAAGAGAAGGTTAAACAGAATTTAAGTAAAAGAGTTCAGCCTGCATGTTCTACCAGTACTGTACAAGTATGATCGCTCAGGGCTTGCTAAGCCAATAAATCGCTGCAGTCTTTTAAGGTCCCCAAAACAAATAGCTTAAAAAATGCTGAGTACGGTGCAGCTGGATAAGAAAAATGAAATTCTAAGGTGGGTTCATATCACAATGGCACTCTTAACACTATATAAAACAATCCTAATGTCAGCATATAGTAGCGATGAAAAGCAGACAGGGTTAGGATGGCCAGCTCATCTCAATTAACACAAATAGGATATGAACAGGCTTCTAGGAAATTTTTCAATTTCTTCATTTTGTTAAAATCAGTTTTGTTTACAGTAACACAGCACATAGCACATGATTTGTGTTCTACTAGGTGCAAGAATGCATAAGGAAAATGCAAGCGTACAGAATATAAAACTATGATTTTGTGTGCTCTATTTCATGAGCTGCCTTTATAAATTGAAACAATAGTGAATCCCCTTGAACATTATCCAAAGAGGCCAATGCTATCGTAGGTGCCTTGTGACCCTTTCCCTAAAACAAACCAGGAGTTTCCTCTCAAAATGTTTAAACTTGGGGCACTGACATAAAAACACCCCGCAATAAATTGCTAAACAGTTAAATGGTGCTCTACAACTTATTTTTAAGCCTTCAGTATTGCTGGAACCTTTTCACATCTACTTTCAACTGAAGGACGTTAACATAATGAAAAATTAAATTTTTGGTCCACATTTTAGAGACATGCAGGTTTATAAACATACGCAAAGTTCTCTGAGTGAGTTGTAGTAGATAAGCAAACTTTCAAAGTCTAGCAAAGGCAAAACTAAGAAGTCTTATTTTCCCCCTAAATCAGGCTGCTGAAATCTAAAAGCCTGGGACAGGAAGAGATTGGTGTGTGGGGCACTTATGTGCAAGGTACACATAGGTTCTGAAAACAGGTGGTAAGCTAAGCATGCTTTCTGTTACGTGATGTGTACAAAAAGACACATCTTTTCGCATTTGCCTTTTGAAATACACCTGTCTCAAAGTAGCCTTTCCCCACCATGTCATGTCAACTTTTCTAAATGAGCCTATTAAAATCTCCCAAAAGAAAAGTGAAAAACAAAGCAAGTCCTGTAGGTCAAAAGTCCATTCTAAGCCACACAAAAAAGGCTATTCTGATCTTAGCTAGCCAGGCCCTTTAGATGTCACCCCGCCTTGTTTGAAGATGTGACCTAAAATATTATCATTATGCTCCAACCACAGAGCAGCAATGTAGGACAAATTTATTATTTTTCACTGATATATATTATTTTTTATATTTATTGTCCCGCAATATTTTTCTCCCATATATGAAATACTTTATAATCTGGATGGCAAAACAGACAAAATGTATCCCAATGGTTTAGAGGATTCCCTGAAAAGCGAACACACTTGATGTTAAAAGGAAAACAAGAAAATGCAGTAATTGTGTGTCCTTTTTTCTGTTTGTGTCATTAATTGCAAGCTTCTTATAGTGGAATATTTAAATAAAATGAAAATGAACTAGGAAAAATACACTACAAATTATCAAGCAGTTTTGGATACCTGTTTTATTAATTTCTAGAGTTTGCCCAGAATGCAATACTAGGTAGATTACTAACAGAAGTTACTACTTTCTAGTTTTTGTCTTCTACATGAATGCTAACAGATGCAGTGAAATCTTAAAATGCAAAGAAAAGAAGCAATTGTTTCTAAGCAAGTCTGGATCTAATTTCAGTATTTAGGAACAATCTGGCAATTTTTTAGATATTGACTTGAGTCCAGGATAGGATAAAATCAGAGATATATGAATTTCATGGATATACATATATCACATTCATACCTATGGTGAGCATCTTGATAGGTATGTTTCTTACTTTCTGAATCCAAAACTTATAAAATTTGTCATAATAATTTTGTTCATGGTACTTAAGGTACAATATGGAAACATTACTGACTTAAGATGAAAAATGGATTGTTGCTGTAGGGAAAAAAAGCCTTAAATGATCTTGGCTATCAACCAAAAACCACTTATTCTGAAACACTCCCATTAACTTCAATGGACTTACACATGAATAAATGGAAAGTGGACTGCAGCCAGAGCCCAATGCTTTCAATTTAAACTCCTTTTTAAAATCTTGTTTTAGATTAACGAATGTGTTGTTTTTAGAGTATAATAATAATAATAAAATATGTATTAATAAAAAATACTGTAATAATAAAAGCAAAAAAAAGAAAGAAAGAAATCTCCCTTGCCATTTGTCAGGCACATACAGTTTTGAGACTCAGCAAGGCAAATTTATTTTACAAGGCTACGGGTCTTTTCTAATGCTGGAAGACTCTTCCTTAATTCTTCCACTATAAGACATCAACCTCAATCAAAGGAACTGTGTTTAGCCCTGTGTAAACAAGAGCCACTCTTCATTTCTGGACAGGAAAAATACACAACCTCATTCTCATCTCAACCCTTGTTATAAATTCTTTATTCCAACCTTCCTCTTGTTTTTAGGTCTTGCTTTCTTATCCTGTCCAACGCCGTGTGCTACTTTTCAGTTATTTTATTAGTAATTACTCAGCTTCAACCGGCTATTGTGGTCCCTAGTAGGAAGTGCCCTTGCCCTCTTCACCATCACTGCACATTGGCCTTTTTGTTTTTACAAGTTTATTGATGGAATGTTTTCCAACCCAGGTAGTCAAGAAGCAGAGCATCTACCATTCAGGTCCCAGGGTGAACAAATTCCAACAGAACTTCCAGCCAACCTTGTAACCAAAGTGAAGGTTGGAGATGAAATCTGCAAAGGGATTCCTTAAGCCACTTTCCTCTCCAGCTCTAAAAGAATTTAACTTTGGCCTTGAGAAGAGGGTGGGAGAGTAGAAACAGTTATTCAGTCCTGGGAAAATAGACAGCAAAGAAACTCGGCTCTGCCAAGACTTTGCTGTCCTTCAAAAGAGGCAGTGAAGATTCTGAACAGACTTCCAAGGTTCTTTAAATAGACACTGCTACAATAAGTAGCATTCTTGGAATCTCTGTGTTTCTTGACATGGCCTACCTCAAGGGGCCAACACTAGCCAACTTACACACAGGAGAAAGCTACAGTACAGAAATATCATTAGTGACTCTCTTGTATGTTACCTTATAACCTAAATGGTTATAAGTACTTATATGATTATTAAATAGAATAGAATAGAATTCTTTATTGGCCAAGTGTGGTTGGACACACAAGGAATTTGTCTTGGTGCATGTACATAAAAAAATGTGTACATTTGTCAAGAACCCTAATGTACAACACTTAATGATAGTCATAGGGTACAAATAAGCAATCAAATCATATTAGGAAACAATATAAATTGTGACGACAGAAGTTACAGTCGTAAGTGGGAGGAGATGGGTGATAGGATGACAAGATTAATAATAACAGTAATGCAGTCTTAGTAAATAGTCTGACAGTGGTAAGGGAATTATTTGTTTAGCAGAGTGATGGCGTTAGGGAAAAAACTGTTCTTGTGTCTAGTTGTCCTGGTTTGCAGTGCTCTATAGCATCGTTTTGAGGGTAAGAGTTGAAACAGTTTATGGCCAGGATGTGAGGGGTCTGTAAATATTTTCACAGCCCTTTTTGACTTGTACAGGTCCTCAATGGAAGGCAGGTTGGTAGTAATTGTTTTTTCTGCAGTTCTAATTATCCTCTGAAGTCTGTGTCTGTCTTGTTGGGTTGCAGAACCAAACCAGACAGTTATAGAGGTGCAGATGACAGACTCAATAATTCCTCTGTAGAACTGTATCAGCAGCTCCTTGGGCAGTTTGAACTTCCTGTATTGTGTATACTTCCCACAATACTTCATAAAGTATTGTGTATACTTCCCACAATACTTCATAAAGTATTGTATAGGAAGAAATGTCCATCTGGGTTCTGTTCCAAGTGGGGACAAAGACACTGGAAACATGGAGGCTGCTTGGAAGGATGATTCAATGGTGAAGCAGAACCACCAAGCACGTGTGATTCTGGGTAACTGACCACATGTAGTGGATATATATATATCATGCTCTCTTGAGCCTTGCCTAGAGCTTCCTGTTCCTGTGCAAGAAATGTATTCTATTGGTTGTTGTAGGAATCATGTGAAAATCCTAGGAGTTTGTCTGAGATAAGTCTGGTTGAATTGTACTGGGTAATGTAATATCCCCAGGTGCCATGTGGTGAGCTCTGCTGCTAGACGAGTAGGGGTCTAATCCTATTATGTCCTGAGGGTCATGTTGTAATCCCATTAGCCTGGAGCTGAGGTCTTTTGTCTTGTAGATAGGCTGGCCCAGTCTTAATGTGCACCAAATATCTGCTGGGGGAAGGGAGCTGCTCGTTGTCTTTAAAAACATGGTTCTCCTTTTCTCATCCAGGAAAATATACTATTCTGCCTTTTTAATATTTCCTAAAATATTTCCTTCTTCTAGGAGGGGTGGGTGCTAACCTTTCTTCAGTTGGTATTTAACCCTCCCTAAGACTTACTTACATTTATCCTGCTCTAGTCAGTCCAGAGGAACATGTACAGAAAAAGTATGTGTACTTAGCTAGTAATGCTTAGGAGACTAATTGGGTGATAATTGGAAGTGAATGTGTTGTTGCCTTTCTTAAAAAGAGGGACAGTAGTAGAGCAATTCTAGTCTTTAGGCATTTGGAATGCATTATTAATGCATTTAAATAGGGAGGCCAGAGGGAAAGCCACCAATTAAATGTACTTTTTCAGAAGTTTGGGGAAAATTACATTGCTACCAGGGGCTTTCCTTTTGTAACCAATTAATTAATTTAACAATTTCCAGATGAGATACTGGTGGCCAGGTGGCAATATAGTTGAAGGATGTGGCAAAAATCTGATGGAGAGGTTCTGTATAGTTTTGGCAGACAGAGTGGCTTGACAAAATTTATTTATTTATTTATTTTGTCAAGCATGTATTATTTAACAGTTATAAGGGTAAACATGATTATGAATACATGAAGTGGATACGAATAAAAGGGCACAATAGGACAGGGACGGTAGACACACTGGTGCGCTTATACATGCCCCTTAATGACCTCTTAGGATTGGGGTGAGGTCTACAGTAGACAGTCTAAGGTTAAAGTTTTGGGGGTTTGGGGAAGAAACCACAGAGTCATATAGTGCATTCCAAGCATTGACAACTCTGTTACTGAAGTCGTATTTTCTGCAATCAAGTTTACCTTAAGTTTGTATCTATTGTGTGCTCTTGTATTATTTTGGTTGAAGCTGAAGTATTCATTTACAGGTAGGACATTGGTGAAGTTTGTTATAAATAGTAGTTATAAATAGTAGAGGTAGTCCTCTATTTACAACTGTAATGGATTGTATCTATTACAGTTGTAATTTGCGACAGTTGCAAAGTGGGTCATCAGTTTTATAACCCTTTTTGCTGTGATTCACCATGATCATTAGGTGGATCCATGGTCATTAAGTAAACACTGAGGTCAATAAGTAGGTCAATAAGTAAACCTATTGTTTGCTATGGGGCATTTTTGCCAAAAACTAGAAGTAAATGCCAGTTTTCTGCAAAAGAAATTTTTTGTTGTAAATTGCAGTCATATGGTTGCAGAATGCTGCAAACATAAATGACTCCTGAGAGTTGGGTGGGAAGAGGCAGCTGTCAGAACTTTGGAACCAGATCCTAAACATTTTAGGGGGATATCTGTTGTAACTTTGAATAGTTGCTAGATTGAGGACATTGAGGACATACCTATTCTCCTAATTTTTCTAAAGTAGCATAAATTTTCCAACAAGTTTTTAATTTGAATTATTTTACCCTGAAACATGAAAAAAAATGTCTATGGAGATTCTCAGTCATCCAGGTCATGATTATCCCAAAGGTGATTTTTCCAAAAGGCTAACAGGCTTTTTATTGGGATTTCTTTGAAAACACTTTGCTTCTCATCTCCTTCAGTTCATTCCTTCAAATGTCTGAAAAATTATTCAGTTCTGAATTGGACAAGCTTCTTGGATGAGAAGTGATGAAACATTTTCAAAGAAAAAAACAAGAACATCCAATTGCCTTTTGGAAAATGTACTTTTGGAATACACACACATTAAAAAAAACTATTAAATATTTTGACCCACTGATATTTACTGTGACACTTGGGACCCAGCACCTGGGACCCAGGGACCTACATTTTTCTACCCAATGTAGAAAAGCAGCATAAAAACTAATTAAAAATATCTACAAGCAAGAATCTGAAGAGGTGAAAGAGAATTTGAAGTTCAGGAGTATGTGGTCTGCCTTAGTTTCTTGTCCTTTTCTGTCCCAGAAAGAAGAGCTCGTAAGTCTTGCCAGTGTTATATTAAAAGTAGGATATTTTGTTAGCAAGTTATACACAGAACTTTAGCTATGGTTATTGCTGATATTTTCCAGAAGTTAGTACACATGGACTCTCTTGTAGCCCTCCTAATAATAAATCTATGAGGTAAATCAGACTGAGATAGTAAACTCCAGAATTGAATGGAGAGTTACAATTAGCTGTTCCTTATCCCAAGCTAACATTTTAGCTACTTGACCACACTTACATGATTTGTTTTTAAGATGTGCTCTAAGAGCAGACAATGGAAAATGTCAAAATGAAGAAATCAAACCTTGTTTTCAAATAAGGCTGCTTTCTTAGAAGAAATAACCAGCAATAGGTTACTGTGATGAATAGAGGAGTATTTTCACAAAGAACCAAAAGCAAGAACTAAAAGCCTGTGGAAAACATACTGAGGCATATGACATTCAATTTGTGACCTGAGAAGGTATCTCATTAACTGTTGGATGCACTATTGATAGGCCCTAACATTTGGAATATGTTTATAAATGATTTATAGTGAAAGCCAAGTGACAACTAATTATGGCCACCCAGTAAAAAACAGGCCGCCTTAGTCCTTCCCTCACTATCAATCTATCCATTCTCTGCATGTAATTAGAATTCATATTGACTATCTATAAATTTACTTCATTAAACCCCAAAGAACTCTTCTGACTTTACACAGAGAATATTCAGTTCAGACCTGATAGTAGCAGCAGCTGTAGTCTCGCAGGTAGTCTTTGATTTAGGACTGGTCACTTAGCAACTGCTCAAAGTTATGACAGATCCCCCAAAAGCTACTTATGACTGGATTTCAAAATTACAATGTCTACATCCCAAGTGGTTATGTGATTGCATTTTCAGTGCTTGACAACCAGCCAACCTTTATGACTGTTTGTGGTATCCTGCTGTCATATGACCATGATTACTGACTCTTTTTTTTGCCTGTTTTCAACATATTTTCTGTTTCCAGCAGAAAAAAACTGTCCATTGGGTAAAATGGATTTGTTTCATGACCATGACATTCACTTAACAATCGCTGCAACAAATGTTGTAAAATTGGGTCCAGTCACATGGTGACCTGCTTAATGATCAGAATTATTTATGATCCTAATTCCAGTCTCAGTTATGGTTATAATTCGAGGGCTATCTGTACTGCCACCCTTATGGAATAAATTTGTTTATCATGTTGGTTTAGTTTCTTAATGAGAAGTTAATTATATCTCTCAGCCAGGTTTGCAATTTAAAATTTATATAGATGTATTTTTTTTAAAAATTGTTCCCCCTTTTCTTTCATTGTGTTTTTTTTTTTTTAAACTATTAACTTTTCAAGACTGTTGTATAGATTGTTTTGGGAACACTATTAATGCTAACAATGCACAGTTAAGATCTAAACTATTCAAATTCACTCATTGATAAATTCAGATGATCTGGATACATTTCTAATCTGTCCTCTGGATACCTAAACATGCTAACCTGTGATCTTTGTTATGGTCAGAGTATCACAAATATCAGAACCAATACATTTTATGGAATAAATCTTTTCCCAACTTTTCTCATTGGTTTGTTGTTGAAGACCACAAGTCCCCCTCTATAGTATAGAAAAGGAAGTCCCAACTCACAGACCTATTCCAGAATAGTCTTCTTTGAAGACCTTATATCTCATACTTGGCCTAAACTTGCTGCATTGCTTGCTTTCTCTTTGCTACAGCTGTGCCTTCCCCTTTGAGGGAAATATGGTATAGGAAAAAAAATGGTTCCACATGCTTCTCTTTGAGGAGAAAGACGGTGGAATGAGATCAGGGATGGGTTGTGGATATTTATTACTTAATTTCTTAATTATAGCAACCAAGGCTGCAAGAACTATTCTAAGTCAGGGGTCCTTGCCCCCTGGTCTGCAACCCACTACCAGGCTGTGACTGATTCAGAAATGGGCTGTGCATGCAACTCACATGACTAGTGTGGCCAGTATGTGGGTCAACTAGCACGTTTGGACGAGTGGCCTGCGTGCATGCAGGCACCAGCTCACTAGTTCCCTTATCCGCCTCTGGACCGCCAAGCCATAAAGGTTGGAGACTGCTACTGTAAATGACCACATTGCTTTATGATGGAGTTTCCCATCCCGATTAGTTTTATTAAGTGAGGTCTACCTATATTGTTTTCTGATACTTCCATTCTGAAGTAGAGTTTCCACTATTTAAATATAGTTTGCAGTGGTATTTCTAGGGATTTGAATTTCAAAGTGCAAAAGTTTTCTAAACTGGAAATCACAGATGCTCATTGGTTTATTATGTTTCTGTCCTGTCTTTTTATCGTTATAAACAACTTCAATTACAAATTTAACAAAAGGAATCTGTAATTAGCCAGACATAATTTCTGATGGAAATTGAAATAGACAAAACAGGATATGCCTCAGCCAAAATAAAGCATATGAATCAGTAAATGCAACTAGTTTCTGCTTCTAGACACCTTTCTCATAACTCTGCAATAATGATTTCATATGTATTTTTTTCTGGGGGAACCTTCTTATTGAAATATCAAGAGTTTTTTTTATATATACAGACTCCTTTATCTGTTTATAATTAAACTCATAAAATATTTTTACAAAAAGTTTATTAATTTTTAAACTCATAAAAAAATTTTGGGAGGGTTACAAAACAGCTTTTTTCACGTGATGAAAAGAAATTTAATAAAAAAGAAAAACATTTAAAATAGAATAGAATTATTTATTGGCAAGTGTGATTGGACACACAAGGAATTTATCTTTGGTGTATATGCTCTCAGTGTACCTAAAAGAAAAGATACATTCATCAAGAATCATAAGGTACAACATTTAACGACAGTCAGGGTACAAATAAGCAATCAAATCTTATTGGGAAACAGTCAATATAAATCATAAGGATACAAGCAACAAAGTTACAGTCATACAGTTATTAGTGGGAGGAGATGGGTGATAGAAACGAAGAGAAGATTAATAGTAGTGCAGACTTAGTAAATAGTTTGACAGTGTTGAGGGAATTATTTGTTTAGCAGAGTGATGGCGATCGGAAAAAAAACTGTTCTTGTGTCTAGTTGTTCTGGTGTGCAGTGCTCTATAATGTTGTTTTGAAGGTAGAAGTTGAAACAGTTTGTGTCCAGGATGTAAGGATTCTGTAAATATTTTCATAGCCCTCTTTTTGATTCGTGCAATATACAGGTCCTCAATGGAAGGCAGATTGGTAGTAATTGTTTTTTCTGCAGCCTTATTCCCCATGCCAAGAGATAATTTGAAGAAAAAAGTGCTTTGGAAATTATTAATTGACCAGATGAAACTTTGCTTGCAATTTTGGATCTTCTTTTTACATGTTGCATGTGTTTAATACAAACACTATTGTAATATAGATCACATTTGCAAATCTTTCTCTAAACCAGTTTCTCCTTGTTTCAGTCGGGGCAACTTTGATCTGCACAATTGAAATAATAAAGTAATAATAAACCTTTTTAAAGGATCTCAGATTCTTTTCCAAGTGATATGAAGTGAATAGGCTTTAAACTGTCAGCTCTAAATTCTAGGAGACGACACCTCTTAAAGTTGCCAAGTTTGAAGAACACTGGTGTAGGCAATATAAAAGTACAATCAGCAGTCACAAGGGTAACAATGATACAGTACTGAAAAAGGAAATATATCAATAAAAATATTGTCCAGTTTTAAGCCTATGTGGGTTGGATGCTGAAAAAAGAAATATACAGCAGATGATCGTATTTGTAGGTGATCAATCACTGAAGGTTTTCAAAAATAAACTGGAAAACCATTTGACCGGGATGATATAAGTTATCCTGTCTTGAGCAGAAGGTTGGACTCAGTGGTGGGATTCAATTATTTTTACTACATGTTCTGTGGGTGTGGCGGTGGGCGGGACTTGGTGGAAGTGACAGGAAAGGATACTGCAGAATCCCCATTTCCTCCCGATCAGCTGGGACTCAGGACACAGAGAATAGATGGGGGTGGGGTGAGTCAGAGGTGGTATTTACCAGTTCTCTGAACTACTCAAAATTTCCGCTACCGGTTCTCCAGAACTGGTCAGAATCTGCTGAAACCCACCTCTGGTTTGACTTGAAGACTTCAGAGGTCCCTTATAGCCCTATGAGTCCATGTTCTGTGCAATTAATAAATATTAATCCTAGATACTTACTGCTTTGGAGAGATTTTCCTCCTCCCCAATCAGCCAAGATAAGTATGAACAGCAGTAAAAAAAAAAGTCATAATTTATGCTCATGAAAAGAGTTGTTTTCTTTGATCAGTTTTTTTCAATATCTCTTTTTCCCTCCTCATCCCAAGTTGCTTAGTTTGGGTATTAGGAAGGGAAAGTTACATATTAGGTACATAGTGAAGTTTCTAGCTAATATTGGGGGTCTACTTAAGACAAAAGCAGGACATAATTATCTAACAAGGGTCAGAACGAGGAATTATTTATCTCACAGTTTGCACAAAGCAAAGCAGGATGCCAGCTTGCAAAGCTAATAGAAACAGCTTATTTGTCTAAGCAGCCTCTCTTTCTGGTGTTAATTAAAATGCAGGTGGATTACAGGCCAAATGTTAATAGCTAAAAATAACAATATCAGAGTCAATGCATGATTATAATAAATGTTAGGAAATAACTATTAGGATTCAGTATAAACATAATTTTAATGTTTCAACTTTTAATGCTCAATGTTTTAATGTTTTTAACTTTCTAATTGTTTTGTATTGCTATTTATAACATTGTAAGCTGCTCAGAGTTGCTTGATAGTGAGATGGGCGGCACATAAATTTAATGAATGAATAAATAAAACAAAAGAAGCATATTTTATTCCATTTTTGCAAAAGGAATTGGCTTAATTTATGAATAATCTTCTAAGGAAATATTAAAAAAATTAGCAGTGTGTAAAATTGATAAAGACGTTATCTTTATTTCAATCACTGACCAGCATAGTTTAGCACAATCATCCCAACAATTTGAACTGAACAAAATAGCCAAAAACAAAAACTCTGGGCTTGAATGAATCCAATCAAGTAACAGAATAAGGCAAATACTATAATTCTTAATCTAATCACTATAGTTGCTAGTACTGATACTGTAATTTCCATCAATTTATATTTCTGGTTATTAACTGGTGATTAGGTCTAAGACCGATAAGCCAAAATCAAAGACTTCAGTCTAAAATTTCCACATTTGTGAAGTTGCCGGAGCAATCACCACTTCTTTGATTTTACTAATGGCATAAATACACTTGGCAAGGAAATATGAAGCAGTTTTGTACAATGAAGTCTTAGCCTCCTATTATTATTACTCTGATAACTCTTCTTAAGAGACATATCCTGCTGTAAAAGCAGCTTTAAGATATGTTCCAGTTTTAAAGGAGCATTTCCCCTCTTCCTCCAATGCAATTTTTGCCTTGCACACGATTGACAATGCTTCTTTAACAGTGCTGAGGAAGAAGCAATGCTGCCCAGTTCCTATTGATCAGCTCAAGCTGAGGCAGACATGCTTCCTCTCTTCTGATATCTCATCAGTGACTGATTCATTGAAGCCAAACTTTCTTCTTGTATACACTAAGGCCTTTATGGTTTTCCAGCCACCCTTCCATGACCCGGCACGTGATTTTCAGGCTGCCAAGGCTATGGAGGAAGGCAAGAGAAACAAGTGAGGAGAGTAGCTTTTCCTCATCTCTAAATTTTTAATCACATGGAAATGATCTTTGGGATTAGAAAACAGGCAGGTGCACATCCCAACCTAGGGACAGAAAAGCAAATGGAGAAAACTTTATCCCCCCAAATCTCCTGTCCCACAGAACTGAACTATGCAATCACAGAACTAGTGGATAAAGGGTCAGTTCCCTCACCCAAAGTTTGTGGTGACATAGTAAAATAAGAGATATTCTGATTTCCGCAGCATGCCTTTAATATTTGGAGGGGATATTTTTAAGCATGGGTTTATTGCTGCTGTAGAATAAGAGAATGCTGTATTTGAAATAGGAAACACTTCTGAAAGGTAGGCATGAAGTAGTGTTGAGAGGGAATTCAAGTGGGAAACAGCTTTTGTACTGTAGCTTGCAATTATCCCCCATCAACTGTTTGCAGAACTATTTCTACAATGTGTAGTACTCTTCTGAATATTCAATACATTTAAAACTACCCCCCCTCCCAAACACTTGATAGTTGCTGCTTCTCAGGCCGGCTGATGGCTGCCAGCAAGCTAACTGGCTGTTTCTCCGGTCATCCCAGATCTAATAGTTTACTTCCCAGACCTAATAGGTTACTGGGAAAAGTGATAGGAATATCTGTAGAACAGTTTGTGTCTTTCCTCTAAAGCAGGAAGGGAAACCCTATTGATAAATTCCCTGAGAACTCTCTTCTACTCTTCAGCTCTGGCCCCACCCCCATTAGAGGAAAAAATGATGGATGTTTTTCCCAGCTTTAGGAAATCCACCAATTACATACTTTCATTAACTTTCCCTAACTTTTTCAGCATTAAATCTCTAAGGACAGCACCAGTTGTCAGCTTCATCACTGAGGCGGAATAGTGTTTGGCCATCAGGGCAAAGCAATTTGTGCTAGCTTACTTTTCTATACACTGGAAGAATACATTAATATGGCCGTGAAAAAGAGCCCTAAACCAATAACCTCAGGAAAGATAGCAGGGCAGTGAAAAAAAGAAATGGGCAGCTAGTTTAATAGATATAGTTGCCAAATGACTCAGATTCATCCAGACATTATTCATATAACAGGCGCAAACACATTATAGACAAAGAATATTTTTTTTATCTTAGTCATTGATTCCTGTGCCATAAAGCCTGATACACAGTTCTGGAATTTAATCTAGTTGGTCATAATTTAGCTCAGGCAATGAAAAGGCAATGGGTGAATGCTGGAAGTCAACCAAGTGTTAAACTGAAGAAAGAAGGATTAACATAATAATAGGGTGTTTTAGTACAAAACTTGACACTAGAATGAAGCTGAAATAATCCAGAGTTTTAGAAAAGAGAATGAAAGTATCAAAAAGTATACATATGCAGTATATAGTTTCTGAAGCCTGGGTAAGGAGGAAAAAAAAGCAAGTACATTAAATCAGAAAGAGCACGGAGGGTTTGATGAATAATATACCAGATTGTTTTTAAAAAAAGACTCTTAATATATATAGTTTTAGATTAAACCTAATCTAAAGATTATTATTGATTTATTATAATGTTGATAATGAAGTTTTAATCTGCTGGCCTGATGGTGGTGATGGCAGTTATAATGGATCTTGCGGTAGATGGCCAACATGCTCTAAATCATGAATTTACTGTATATGCCTTTGAAAATAAAGGAGGAAATTGCAGTTGATACAAAATTCAGTGGTCAAAAGTGTCACAAAAAAGAGACATGCTTCAGTAACTTCAGGACTGATTGGTTGTTTGATTGTGTACCATCATGTTTGTGCTGACTGTCAGCACTCATACACCTAGGACCTTTGTAGGATAAATTAACTTCAACCTGGCTGTCCAGATCTTCCAATCTGCTGTAGTTTGCTGCAATGAAAACTATCCACCTTGTTGCAAGTTTCCTTTCCTTTGTTTCCTTTCAATTTCCCCCCAGCATAATAGAGATTTCATGGAGCTGAGTCTTCACTTAATGTGTCCAAAGTAGGATGATTTGAGATTAACCTGGTCATTTGTGTTTCAACTGAGAACTCTTGATTCATTTTATCCATAATCCATATGTTCATTTTCTTGGCTATCTGTGTATTCACAGGAATCCTCTCCAATGTCAGTGTCAATACATTTTTATCTTGCTTCTTCAGTCTAACTGGCATCTATAGATTATCACAAGAAAACTACTGCCTTCAAAATTTGGATCTTTTCTGAATACCTTTTTCATTACCTTCATTGCTATCTTCTACGAGATACTTTATGTCATATTTCTTGACTAATTGTTTGTTTATTATTGATGTCCAATCAAGGCAAAGGCTATCCAAAAATATTTGATATTTTCATTGGCACTTCTAAAGTTGGTTAATGTCCTTAATTTGATCTTCATATTTAATCTTAGATACAATTTTCACTGTTCCTTGACTTTCAACTGTACCTATAGTGTGCAGATTATTTTTATTTTCAGCTAAAAGGAGAGAGAGAGAGAGACAGAGAGAGAGAGAGATCTGCACTTCAGATGAGTTTTTCCAAACCCTATAAATACATCACAAACTGATTCTGCACCCTTCTACATACAAAATGTATTTGACCATTCAAATACAGCCCTATCTTCCTTTTGAAACATAAAGCTAATTCATTATTGGCTGGCATTGACCTATGCTGGATATATTTGGCTTACCTTCAAACAGAATATTTGCAAGCATTCAGAAAAATGTGCATGTGTACTTCCTCCAGTTTTTAGATTTGTGTTGATTAGTATGTACCACAACAACTTATGTTGTTGTGGTACAGAAGGCCATATTGTGTAAACATTAAGAAAGTCTAAGCATTAATGGGCTAGCATGATGGCATTTTTCTACAACAGCAAATGCATTTTTAAAATGAATTTTCAGTTTTCCATGCAATGGGGTATGTAGGAATAAGCAATAATTATGTTTATTAGTTTTGAGAAATATATTGACCTAAATTATTTCTCCAAAATAATAACTGAAATTGCTAAGAATGTTATCTCTTTCATTAAAAAAAATAAACATTGTATTTTATAATGAAAGTAAATGTGCAGTACTACAATGATATACGAATATATTTTGTCCAATTTTAATCTGTCTCTAGTGCAAATTCCTATTACTACTAGCACTTTAAGAATTGGACTAAATTAATATATGTCTATCTACTAAGAAACTAGGGAGTGAAAAAGAAGCCATCAATGTTGAAAAGAAGTTTTGCTTTACTCTGGATTGGGACCTTAGCAGCTGTTTCAAAATTCCTTTCTAAACATGGTTTTTCTCAAATATAATAACTTTTTCAACCTGTGATCAAAGATTTAAATCTGCTATTATATAGTTATGCAGCTAAAAGCTTAGATGGTAAAGAAACGGTAAGAGATCTATTACTAATAGGAACATACCATTTTAGAAGGGGGTATAGCAATTCTTGGAGGAGGTAGATTACTTCTTCTGTTCATCACCTTACATCTCTCAACACCTACCAGTAATTGAGAACATAATATGATCTGTATATCATGCAAATCCTTTTGATCCAGTGGAAGTTTCATGCCTGCCCATTTTATGATCTTCTAAATTGAGCACAGTTTTCTAAATTTGCCTGATAGTTTGCAGAAAGTTTAATTGCATCTTTACAAGCAAAAAGGAGAGAGACACCAATTTGTAGGTTAAAAAATACACATATGATTTCAAAAAAACATTAACACTATCAAACATCCATAATTGCCTATCCATAATTGACTTGATATGTGGATAAAAATGCCAAATCCAACCTGAACATCTGACTGACTGGGTAACGAACCATAATAATACTACATAATATCACTGCAGAGATGGACTATTATAACCCTTTTTGGTTCATGCAGGATAGGGATTCTGGGAATTGTAATTGTCAACACTAAAAAAGGCTGGGGAGAAGGTCACTTTGTGGAAAATCAGTCTTGGGCATATTCTGCACTATCAGGATGTAGTTTATAAAAAGCTTAGTATGTCACCCTCAGGCGTTTGACCTTAAGCCTTTTCTTACATGGAGAAGGACTTCGTGATACTATGGATTGCTTTTGCCATTAACTGCTTTCTTATGATTTTACTCTGGATGTTTATACTTTAGTTATGCAAATATTATAGTTATTAGAAGGGATAATGGATGTAAGCGGTCCCAGCAGCTCAAATGCAAAAATGTTAGAAGTTGGCCACAAGAAGCTATGTGACTTTGAAGGATAAGAAAGTAGGCAATGCCAACTATTTCTTGACTGCACAGAGCTTTCCTTATGCCTAATACTGACAAATGGCAGGCAGTTGACAATTACAGTTCTATTTGTGCCAGTGAACAGTCACACAATACTATTAAGCACCTGGCAGGTCACAATTCATGTTTTGTTGATTCATTTTGTTATCTGTATTGGTCCCAAGCTCTACAGTTGGGTATGTTTGCATTTTTCATCCATTTTCAAGAACTCTAGTTACATTTTTGTGTGTGGAAGAAACACACTGCCAAATGCCTTGTTGCTCTTTTATATCTGGTTGATATATATTTCCCATTTAATTATTTACATTATGAGAGACAGCCATTCTTCACAGTACCCAAGCAACATTTATGCAAACCTCCAGCTGAATCTGTATTTATTGGCCCCTTATCATTTACAGAGTATCCACTCCAGCTCTGTTTTATGCTTGTCTTTCCCCGGGCACAGTGACGGTTCTGGGCCATTATACTCAGAAGTTATAAAATATGGATCTCACCATCATGAATATTAGATCTCAATTTATGGCCTTGTAGAGCAATTTAGATTGTATAAAACAATGTTTAATCACAGCTAACAGTGAGGAACATGAAAATGTTCACAGTAAGTGGGAAAGGGTAAGTCAATCAGTAACAATAAGGTTTATAGCAAAGTAAGATAGCCCAGCATTCTCACTACAGCCTTCAGTGTTCTCTCCTGTTGTAGTCTATGTGCTGACAAACAACTGACAGTCCTATTGGAAAGTGACCACATCTCCCTTTATAATGTCTAATTCAAGGTGGGTCACATATTGTGTACATGCATTACAATGGGTCCATAATGCTCCAATGCATAAGCTACCAGACTACTTGCCCTTGTGGCCTCAATGTTTAAAACATATTTTTACTTAAAAAGGGAAGATAGTAAGTGACAAAGCAAAGTACCAATTTCTAGCTCTCTTTAAATATGAGTGGTAGATAGTTGCAATCTAATGCTAAGACTGGAAACAAAAAAATATTAAAATTAAGTGTGTGTATATGTATGAATATAAATATGCACACATACAGACAGACACACACACACACACTACACAAATCGTTATATCATCTGTCATTTTCTTTATACAGTCCTTCTAACTCTTAGTTCAGTCAAAAACTCATTGTGCATCCACAACTACTGTATTTCCTCTTTTTCTTCTCTCTATGTGTGTATGTACACACACAAAAAACATTAGAATATGTTATGCCCTTTAAAATGAGGATTTTCATATAAAGGAGTCAGTCTAATATTTCTCTAAGTTCTGAAATCTAATCTGCAAGTAAAATTAAACTCTGATTTCTGTATCTCTAGTATCAATATATCCAAAAGGGCTTTGTTACTTCCTCCTAAGGTTTCCTTTGTTTTTATTTTTCCTTCAGGTCATTCCTATTAACACACAAACATGTATGCGCACGTGTGTGCTGCACACACACACACACACACACCTAAAACTTTCATAAATTGAAAAGTTGGAAGCAATAGATGGAGAAAAAAGAAAACTAAAGGATCCCATGATGCATCCAAAGTTAAGAGGACTTTGCTTTTTTTTTAAAACTCAAAACACTAATAAAAATAGAGAAGCAGACAGTCTTTCAAAAAAAAGAGAGTCCTAGCTAGTTGAAAGAAGACTATTTTTCTTCTATCTTGTCAGCACCAATCTTCTGGCAATGCTTAATAGTGTTTTATTACACTAGTTCACATGTTCAGTTTGCTTTGCTTTGGTTTCCTTTGAATTAGAATCCCAGTTGCATTCCAAAAATTTTATTATTTTCTTTGTTGATTAAAAATTATAGATTATTCCAAACTTTGGCTCCTTAGACTTTTCTTATGATACAGTATAGATTTTCAATCATCTCATGTTGTATGTTCTATGTGGGAAGATAGAATGATTTTTCCCCTCCCTGTAAGAAAACAGACACTTTAAATACTCACCAAACATAACACATTCTTTTGAACCTACAGAAGAGAACTAGTTTTTGTTCTTTCTGTGGGAAATTAAAAATGTCTCCTGGAAACATTTGCAAAAACTGTTTTCTGTGCAAAACGGTTCTAATTGCCATTCACGCCTTTTGTTCTAACAGTGCCAGGGGATGATGCCTGTTATAATAACAGCTGGGCCACATCTGCCAGAGGCTCAGCAGTTGCATGAGAAAAGATTGTATTGTATAAATCACTCATAGGACCAGTTCCCAATGTGGTATGACAGCATCAAATCAATGAAAGCATGGTGGAAATTGGCCTACCATCAGAAGAAAGTCTGTTCCTATCCAACTATTCATGGTTTGAAAATGTAATTACTAATTTATTTGCACCAATATTATTCTGTGAAATATTCATTTAGAGAACAATTTTATGGATCAGGGGAGAAAAAGTTGGGGAAAGACAGCTGTGAACCTCTCTCTGCCACACCTGCCCTGACTTGGGGTCTTAGGAAAGAAAGACCCCTGACTCCATTTCTGCAAAAGATATACTTTTACTAAAAGCCAAATGGTTACAATTCAGCCAAGCCAGAATTAAAAGTCTGCACAGAAAGGTTCCCTGGTTAATTTCCCCCTTCCTGTTCTTCCTTCCTTATTGTCCAGTTATATTCAAAGGAATTGTTTTGGTAACAGTCTCTGCATGGTGAGCCATTGCATTTTCCCTCCCAGGCCTCTGGCCTTGGGATGATGAGCCAATGTCTTGGGAAGGCATGATAAGTAGTTTCAGTTTTCCTCTTACTAGTAGCTTCATTCTCTCCATAGTTTATGGCAAGCGGGCATCGAACAAAGTGATGCCCAAAGCTCAGGATGGCAGTTCTGACACACGCTATCTCTCTCTCGTACAAGCCCGCATATACTTGATTCAAATAGATGTGATTTGCCATTTCCAAAGTTGCTCACTTTTCCTCTTCCAAAGGTATCTCATGCAACTTTATCAAAAAGTACCTGACCACTCAATCAACACAAGCTGTGAAAAGGGTAACACTGCCATGTTATCAAAAATATCTCAGAAAGCATCAACAGTCTCTTACAAACTACATGGTAACACCCAGTGGTGGGATTCAAATAATTTAACAACCGGTTCTCTGCCCTAATGACCAGCTGGCATGGCTCGGTGGTCATGTGACTGTGTGGGTGTGGCCAACTCAACATCACTCATGTTGATGGGCGCTTTGCCTTAGCTGTTCTTAGCTGTAATAAGGGTTAACCAGAGAGGCAGTTTCTATAAGCAGGGTAATAAAGATTAGGCTAGAAACAACACCAGAATGTTTCCTTCCTGCCTTCCTTATAGGATTAGCCCTGTAAAGTAGAAAAAACAAAATAAGGTTTCTTCCAAAAACTGGTTCTCTGAACTGCTTAGAAAGTTAACAACTGGTTCTCTCAAATAGATGCGAACTGGCTGAATCCCACAATTGGTACCACCACCATACAAACAAACTAAAGGCGTCTAAAACAGCCTAAACCAAAAGACTCAGTATTCCAGAAGAAGAAAAAGCAAAAGTCATCTACAACATACAGTGTAAGGACTGTAACAGCCATGATGTAGAAGCAGAAGACTAGCAGAGTGCACATATAAACATCACGTAGCAGTCAGAAGACATGATGAAAACTCCTTATTTCGGAACACATGAACAGTTTTAATTTGGAAAAACTGAGCATCCTAAACAAAAAACAGGAATGCAGGACTGCCCAATAGGTTTTGTGTGTCTGTGTGTGTCTTGTGTGTGTACGTGTGCTTTATATATCAAGTATAATTTAATCAAGATATGAATTTTTCTTTGCTTTATAATATTGTTTAAAGTAGTGTAACTACTTGAAGCATTTGAAATCATTATCTATTCTTTCATTACTTATAGGCTTTCTATTTGAAGTTAGATATTTGTGGCTGATTTTTATGAGATTTAAGGAGCTTTCTCCTTGACAATAAAGCAGTTATAAAGATTTCTATTGAGTGTGAACATCTTCTTTCCATCTTCTCTACCTTTCTCTTTTCATAGCTAGGTAGGTTCATTGTTAATTACATTTGGAAATCTGGAATGTATAAATATTTGGTAAGAACCTCAGGCTCCGGGCTGACATTTTATCACATCAAGCAGGGAAGGGATGTTCTTTGAATTAAAAAAAAGAACAACAAGCTTTCCTTTTCATGTACATTTTTGTTCTTGGGTTGATATAGAAAGGTCACCGTAACTTGGAATTCCCTCAAAGAAATGCTGTTTAAAAAAAACAACCTCTGAGGGGTTTGAAAAGCAAGAAATAATGACATTTGATAATAACCATTTCTTTAGACATGGTTATCAGTATTTGCGTAGAATTCTTGTTGCTTTTTATCACATCTTGGATTTTCGGTTTGCAAGAGTTGGGGGAGAAAGGAATAAATAGAAAGAAACATATTCTTTCAACTTCTATTTCAAATGGATTGGTGGGAAAAGATATGTTTACCATTCATAGCTTCAAAGCTTTGCCAAATGTTTATGTCAGAAGTGGCAGTTCACATGACCACACTTCTTATCTGCAGAGCACAGAGATTTGAGCAGGTTTCTTAAAGGTCTTCAGAAATTGTGGCTTCCAGTGAAAATTTATAGAGGATGTGATGTCCCTCAATGAGTGAGGACAGCATTGCAGCACAGATCAGTATCCAAATGGTGAATTCTGATTAGCACAATCTTTCTAGATAAAGGAGAAATTGTGAGATTGCCTACTTGTATTCTGGACAGCTCCTCTTCCTCAGTAGAGGAGGAACTGAAGTTTTAATGGTTGACTTCTGAGTTGAGTAGCTGGAAGCAATGAATTTTAATCTTAGAATTAGAAATTAGAAAGCTTATAATTATAATGCAGACTATATGGTCACAAGACTCACATAAACCTCATTTCTTAAACTTTTCAGATGAAATTAAATTATAGTTAAACAGAGATTGTTGAGTGGCAAGATAAGAGAATATCAATTTGGTGAGTTGACATTCTTTCTGAATTACAAAGAAAAAAATTGGGGTGGAAGTGTTAAAGACTCAAGAACTTTGGGCAAAAAGCTTAATAATGAGTGGCTATAAGAAAGTTCCCCTTCATGGATTACTGCCTTGTCGTGGCGAAGGGGTTTACATAGCTCAATGAAGCTATGAACTATGCCATGCAGGGCCACCCAAGATGGACAGGTCATAGCAGAGACCTCTGACAAAGCATGATCCACTGGAGAAGGAAATGGTAACCCACTCCAGTATCTTTACTATGAAAACCCCATGGACAGTACTAAAAGGCAAAAAGATATGCTGGAAGATGAGCCTCTCAAGTCCCAATATGCTACTGGGGAAGAGCAGAAAGGGTGAAGACTGGGCCAAAGCTGAAAGGAAGCTCAGCTGTGGATGTATCTAGTGTGAAAGGAAAGTTCGATGCTGTAAAGATCTATTCTCCATAGGGACCTGGAATGTAAGATCCATGAATCAAGGTAAGTTGGATGTGGTCAAACAAGAGATGAGAAGATTGAACATCGTCATCTTAGGAATCAGTGAACTAAAATGGACAGGAATCGGTGAATTTAATTCAGATGACCATCAGGTATACTACTGCTGGCAAGAATCCCTCAGAAGAAATGGGGTAGCCTTTATAGTCAATAAAAGAGTAGGAAAAGCAATACTGGGATACAAGCCTCAAAATGACAGAATGATCTCAGTTCGAATTCAAGGCAAACCATTCAAATCTATGTCCCAACTACTGGCAATGAAGAGGAAGAAATTGACAATTTTTGAAGCCCCACAGCACTTTATAGAATTAACACCAAAAATGATATCCTTATCATCATGGGGGATTGAAATGCTAAAGTAGGAAGCCAAAATATAACTGGAATAACAGGCATGTTTGGCCTTGGAGAACAAAATGAAGGAGGGTCCAGGCTGATAGAATGTTGTCAAGAGAATATGATGTCATAACAAACACTCTTTTCCAACAACCCAAGAGATGACTCTACACATGGACATCACCAGATGGTCAACACAGAAATCAGATTGACTATGTGCTCTGTAGCCAAAGATAGAGAAGCTCTATACAGTCAGTAAAAACAAGAGCATGAGCTGACTGTGGCTCAGATCATGAGCTTCTCGTTGCAAAAGTTAGACTTAAATTGAAGAAAGTAGGGAAAAACACTAGGCCACTCAGGTATGAACTAAATCATATCCCTGATACAGTAGAGGTGACAAATAGATTTAAGGAATTAGATCTGATAGACAGAGTGCCTGAAGAACTATAGACAAAAGTTCACAACATTGTACAAGAGGTAGCAACTAAAACCATCCCAAAGAAAAATAAATGCAAGAAAGCAAAATGGCTGTCTGAGGAGGCTTTGCAAATAGTTGAGGAAAGAGGGGAAGCGAAAGGCAAGGGAGAAAAAGAAAGATACACCAATTGAATGCAGAATTGCAGAAAATAGCTAGAAGAGAATGCCTTCTTAAATGAACAGTGCAAAGAAAGAGAAGAAAACAATACAATAGGGAGGACCAGAGATCTCTTCAAGAAAATTGGAGATATGAAGGAGACGTTTCATGCAAAGATGGGCATGATATAAAACCAAACTGGCAGGAACCTAACAGAGGCAGAAGAGATTAAGAAGAGGTGGAAAAATTACACAAAAGGACTATACAAGAATGAGCTTAATGTCCCTGATAACCACGATGGGGTGGTCATTGACTTCGAGCCAGACATCCTAGAATGTGAAGTCAAATGGGCCTTAGGAAATCTGAGCAACAACAAAGCTAATGGAGGTGATAATATTCCAGCTGAGCTATTCAAAATCTTAAAAGACAATGCAGTAAAAGTGCTACACTCAATTTGCCAGAAAAACATCTACTTCTGTTTCATTGATTATGCTAAAACCTTTGATCACAACAAAGTGTGGCAAGTTCTTAAAGAGATGGGAGTACCAGACCATCTTATTTGTCTCTTGAGAAACTTATATGTGGGTCAAGAAGCAACAGTGAAAACTGGACAGGGTTTTTTGAACTGATTGGTTCAAAATTGGGAAAGGAGTCCGACAAGGCTGAATACTGTCGCCCTGCCTATTTAACTTATATGCATGAGAAAGGTGGGACTAGATGAATCAAAAGTTGGAATTAAGATTCCTGGGATAAATATCAACAACCTCAGATATGCAGATGATACTACTCTAATGGCAGAAAGTGAAGAAGAACTAAAGAGCTTCTTGATGCGGGTAAAGAAGGAGAGTGCAAAAGTTGACTTAACACTCAACAGTAAGAAAACTAAGATCATGGCATCTGGCCCTCTCAATTCCTGGCAAATAGATGGGGAAGAAATGGAGGTACTGACAGATTTTATTTTCCTGAGCTCCAAGATCACTACAGATGGGGACTGCAGCCAAGAAATTAAAAGACACTTGCTCCTGGGGAGGAAAGCTATGGAAAATCTAGACAGCATACAAAAAAGCAGAGATCTCATCCTGCCAATAAAAGTGAGTATAGTCAAGGCTATGGTTTTCCCAGTTGCAATGTATGGCTGTTAAAGTTGGACCATAAGAAAGGCTGAGCGCCAAAAAATTGAGGCCTTGAACTATGGTGCTGGAGAAGATTCCTGAGAGTCCCTTGGACTGCAAGGCAATCAAATTGTTCAGTCCTAGAAGAGGTCAACCCTGACTGCTCTTTAGGAGGCCAGATCCTGAAGATGAAACTCAAATACTTTGGCCACCTAATGAGAATGAAGGACTCACTATAGAAGAGCCTAATGCTGGGAAAGATTGAGGTTAAAAGAAAAAGGAGATAACAGAGAATGAGGTGGCTGGATGGCATCACTGAAGCAGTAGCCGTAAACTTCATGGATTCCAGAGGATGGTAGAGGACAGGAAGGCCTGGAGGAACGTTGTCCATGGGGTCGCCATAGGTCGGACACTACTTCACAACTAACAACAACAATATATGTGTTCATTCACAATAATTTTAATTCTTTACAGAGCTGAACAATTTCATTACAGCAACTAAGCAGTTTATATTTCTATCGAATCCCTGTATGCTCTTCTCTACCCAGAACAATTCTCAATAAGGTAATGAAAGAGACAAACTATTTCCTAGTATCCCTCACTCCCTCATTGCCCTTTGTTTTTTCATATTAGTTTTGAGATGCATACCATTTGTCCTTAAATTGATTTTCACCAATTTTATTGACCAATAATTTTCTAAAAATCAAGTGACACTGCAAAAATGTTGGGAGATGACTATGTTGATTATTATATCTCATGATAGTAAGGAAGTTGGACTGTTTTTTAAACTCTGACATAAATTCACCATTTGATTGGCTTCTGGCAATCTTTTGTTAACCTAGAGCTTGATACTGCAAGGCGGAGTCTACATACACACTTATGTCCCATCTCTTCCACTGATATTATCTGTTCTATTCCCAGATCAGCTGTTATAATCCTTGTCCCAAAGGTGCTTTTTCAAGGGGCAACTAGACTTTCTGGTTCTTCTTTGAAGACATTTTGCTTCTCATCCAAGAAGCTTCTTCAGCTTGTATAACCCTTGAATGTAAAAGGGTTTCTGTGATATTCAGGTGAAGTCTCAATAATGTTCTGAAATTCTCCCCAAATATTACTTCTAAAAGTATATAAATATTATTTATACTATGTGTAGTACAACTCTCTTCTCAGCTTTCTCCATGCTACAATCTGTATATCTGTCTTCTTTTGATTGTCACTCTGTACCTTAAATGCTGGTTAAAAATGGTTTTAAAGTCCTAGATGGTTTGTAGCCTGGATATTTCCAAGACTACTTGTTCAAGGTACTGCCAGCAGAGAATAGCTGCTGAGAATCCCAAATGATGTAGCAGAAAGGGACAGATTGGTGAGCATTTTCTACAGAATTTCCCCCTTTCCCCCAGAAAATCTGCATCCTTGCTGTTGATATTTAAGACGTTTTTAAAACATTTCAAGGAGCATTTGGTAACTGAGACATTCCATTCGTTTGGAATGATTGCAGAATTTGTATGTGATGATTGATTGATTGATTGATTGACTGATTGACTGACTGACTGATTTATAGTTTGATAGTTTATACCTGATTTATTGTGGGGTTGTTTTTCTGTTTTTGCTATTTTGTAATGTTTTCTTCCTCTATAGCCCTATGCTATGCAGAGGTGATTCTCAGGGCTGATTAACCTTTTCTTAAGTGGGGCGGATAGGATATGATGTGGACTGCAACCAGAGGTGGGTCCCTAATGGTTCGGTCCGGTTCTACCGAACCATTAGTAACTTATCGGCATGGTTCAGTAGAACCATTAGTAACCCGGGCCTGCCACGCTCCCAAGCCGGTTCTTGGATTCTGCTTCTGCGCATGCACAGAAGCTTTTTTAAAGCACTGTGCATGTGTGCGGCATGCAAAGTGCGCGCACGCGCAGCCGTAGCACACCCCTGAGCGTACTGGCAGTAAGAAGATTTAAAATTCACCTCTGACTGCAACAGAATAAAGAAATCAACTAAATTAAGTAGAGCTTTCTGCTTACACAAGACACTGCTGGTTCATACCATATTGTATTGTAACAGCTTGATCAAAGCTTGAATTCTGTGCTGTTTGCCAATGAGTAAATTTAATTTAGTAGGATTTGCTTCCAAAGAAACATACACCGGATCAGGCTAAAAGCTGAACTTTTTGTTAAAGCTACAG
>JANHFT010002451.1:164585-195541 GCA_032467955.1 Pseudoxenodon macrops
TGTAAGTGGTGGAATTATGGGAGGGTTTCTCCTAAAGTCTACCACCATTTCTACAGTGTGTTCAGTTCCAGATTGTTCCGGTCGCACCTCTTTGGACTGCAATGCGATCAAACCGGTCAGTCCTAGAGGAGATCAACCCTGACTGCTCTTTAAAAGGCCAGTTCCTGAAGATGAAACTCAAATACTTTGGCCACCAAATGAGAAGGAAGGAGTCACTGGAGAAGAGCCTAATGCTGGGAATGATTGAGGGCAAAAGAAAAATGGGACAACAGAGAATGAGGTGGCTGGATAGAGTCACTGAAGCAGTAGGCGTCAATTTAAATGGACTCCAGAAGATGGTAGAGAACAGGAAGGCTTAGAGGAACATTGTCCATGGGGTCATGAAGGGTCGGACATGACTTCGCAACTAACAACAATAAGAAGAAAGTTTAAAATGGATAATGGGGATAGTTATTTTGAAAGATTATTTTTGTGAAAGTGCTCTTGAACAAATTGGAATTAAAACAGACAAATGGAGCAGACCTTCATGGGAATGTTTTTTGTTTACTAATAAGAATTCAGACAGTTGGTGAATTATACAAAGCAAATGTAATATGAACTAAATTCTGATGCTGTCTATTACTACTTAGTGCCATTTTGAGACAAAAGTATTAAGGGCATTGGCAGACAAAATGGGGAACGACAAGCTTGCCTTCTATTTCTTCTCATGCAACTGATATACTTTTAATTTTGGCTGTAATATTACAATGACAACCATGAGGAAAGCAGCAGAAACAGCAGAAGGAAGGAGAGACTCCCTAGAGCAATCGACAGAGAGAGGAATTATCACAGATTTACCTCAGAAAATGCTTTAGGAATGAGACAATAAGTTACCTAAATCACTTAATACTAAATTGATAGCTTTTGGGGGGGGGGAAGAATAGTTCAAAGATTTGTAAAGGTGAAAGAGGAAAGAAGGTATTAAGGAGATGGAAAGCTCTGTAATACCTGAAGATTTAAAACAAATGAATAACAAAGTGGACATTCCGGAGAGTAAGACAGAAAGTATAGGCAGGGATTTGAAAAAAGAATTTGATATTTTATCTCTAATTGGAATGAAGAGAATAAGAATATTTGTTTGAGATTTAAAGCACAAAGATGGAAAGATTTATGCACAATGGAGAAATGATTAGTGAAGAAAATGGAACTTGCTAATATGACCAAATTGACTTCTTTGATCTGTGGAAAACCAATATTTATATTTCTCGCTGAGTGCAAATTCATTATGGACGTTTGGCATAAAACAGGTAAAATTAACTTCTGATTTATAGTTTTGATGATTTGACAGGACAGACTATAGAAAGAAGAGAATCATCTTACCTTAGAGTAAGAGTTAAATGTATAATTGTACTTATAACTTCTGTAAAGAAGATCAATGGAACAACTTGCCTCCAGAAGTTGTAAAAGCTCAAACACTGGGAGTTTTAAAGAAGAGATTGGATAACTATTTGTCTGAAGTGGTGTAGGGTTTCCTGCCTGGGCAGGGTGTTGGACTAGAAGACCTCCAAGGTCCCTTCCGACTCTGTTATTCTGTATTCAGAAGCCATTTCTTTGTATTTTTTTGTTATTTTTGATTTTTCTATTATTTTGTTCCCTTTCTTCCACTTTTAGCTTTCTTTTATTTAGTTATTTTTCTTTTCTTGTTCTTAGTTTACTTTATTTTGCATTTGTTTTTAACATTCCTTCTAAGGGAGAGAAAATGAGAAGGAGAGCGAGGGAGACAATGAAAGTTAAATATGGATTACAGGCAGACCTCAATTTACAACTGTTCATTTACTGACTGTTGAAAGTTATAACAGAATTGAAAAAAGTAACTTATGACCATTTATCACAAGGCCGTTGCGGCATTCCAGGTGATCAAAATTTGAATTATTGGAAACTGATTCATATTTATGATGATTCCCCCTAGGTCATATGGTCAGCTTTTGCAACCTTCTGACAAGCAAAGTCAATGTGGAAGCCAGATTCACTTAACAACCATTTTACTAACTTAACAACTGCAATGATTCACTTAAAAACTGTGACAAGAAAGGTCTTAAAACGGGGCAAAATTCACTTAACAGATGTCTCACTTAACAACATAAATCTTGTGCTCAATTATGGACATAAGTCGAGGATTAACTGTATTCTCTTTTTGATGCTCATATACATCATTTGTCCTGACTACATTCTGTAGATTATTCAAAGCTCAGAAACAGAGAAAAGGCAGAACTCAAATACTAAGAAAACCTGAAAGATGGAATGGATAAGGATAAGACACACAAAGGGATCATCTGCATATTCTGATGTCTTCTGAACCACAAATTCGTGTGCATTCTGATCGCAGGCAATGTCTAACAATTATACTTGATATTATTTTTTTCTTCCTAGATATCTCCTAGAGGGGATATCACAGTGACAGATGAGGTTGGGTATGTTTGCCCTTCTACCAGAAGTTAAAGTGGACTACATAAAGTGTCACCCAGTAGAAGTTATGAAAGCAAAGATTAGTGATCTGGAAGCCAGAGTATCATCTCTCAAGATGAAGACCTCACAACTGAAGCTCTGTCACTAGCTCCCAGTCAAAATTATGCATTACCAAATCATCAAGGATAAGAAAAGAAAGATGATGATTGTAGGTGACTCCCTCTTGAACAGCACAGAAGCTCCCCTTTGTCATCTAGTTTTTTCATCCTGACATTTATGCTGATCTGAAATCTGAGATATGACAGGAAGATTGACAGAGCTTATCACAGACCTTTTCTCCTCGTCCTTGTGAGCAGAAATGATATCATGTGGCATGACCTCCAACATATCAAGGGTGATTTCATGGCTTTGAGGAGGAAGGTAAAGGAGCTTTGACTCCTTCCCCTCTAATAGAATATATCAGCAAAGAGAAATGAAATTTTCAAGTGAACTCCTGTTTGCAAAAGTGGTGCAAGTAGTTTTTCAGAAGCAGCATAAATTCCAAGGACAAGCAAAGGGAACGGTTTTACAGAGATAGAATTGATCTTACTAAAAGAAAGAAGATACATTTGATGATGGCTGGTTAACTTTGGCAGGAGTGCTTTAAACCAGAATGCAAGAGGGGAGGTATAGGAACGTAACACCTTTGGTGAGTTATAAATTGGCAAGTAGTGGATTAAACACAACAGCAAAAAAAAAATTAACTAAAAAAATGTTAACAAGGAAAATACAAAAAATAGAAGGGAAACTGAACATTGTAAATAATATATTATTTAAAATTCTCCTACACCACCATAGACTAATCTGGACTAATGCAAGGCAAATTAAAAAGATTTACTAAAAAGGAGGAGTTGATGGAAAATTAAAATGATGAGGATACAAGTGACCATGCATTGTTAGAGTTCTTGAGTTTAACAAATAGGTTGGTAAAGAGCAAATAAATTCTCACACCCATTCCAGTCAAATAAAAATCATCAATTTTAAAAAAAAGCCAATTTCAATAAACTAAAGAAATTTGTAAGAAAAATATCAGGAGAAAAGGACATTAGAAGAAAAGTTACTGAAATTAACTGGGTCTTCTGGTATAGTGTTAAAGTTCCAACTAATGAACCCAACCACTCTGGGACAATCAGATTTCTCAAAGAACTGTTTTATTGAGTATATCATTTTGGCATGCATGAAAGCAAAACCAACTCTAACCATTTCCCACTGCTTTAGTATAATTAAAGAATTATATTCCCTCCTTGTCACAGGTCACACTGTCCAATTAGGTGGTCTGGCATTTCCCTGGCAACTCCTCCCAGTCTCTGGCCAGCACCTGTTGAGATGACCTGTTGTTATTGTCTGGTCTGACATTCCAAGCCTCTTCCCTCCCCCGCCCCATATTGTGTGGCAAGCTAAGAAATGAAAAGATGGCTGTGGCGGCCTAGATGCATTTTGAAGTTGAAGTAGAGGATATTAATAATTAATAATAAAGAATATTGTTTGAAGTTTCAAACAATAGCAGTGAGGAAGAAAGCTAATCTATATCTAAAGAAGCCAATGTGGCTTTGCAAGAGCATCTTGTAAAGAAGCTGAGACTAAAGAAGAATATTAACTAGAATCAGAAGGAAAGGATACTATGGAGGTCTATAAAGCTTCAGCTGAATGAAGGAATGAGATCAGGAATGCAAAGGCAGAAAATGAGATAAGGCTATCGAGTGGCACAACTGAAGGAGGTGGATTTCTTCCAATTTATCTAAGGCATAAAGAAGGTAGAAATAGACGATAAGCTTAGTGCTTATACTGCTTAAGAAAAAAAATGTCTTTAACAGATGACCAAGAGAAAACAGAGAAACTCCATTCCTGTTTTGCTCTTATCTCTACATTTAAGGAAATGGTGATCTGAGTAGCAAAGATTAGGAACAAAAGGGGCAAAAAGGATCAGGTAAGGGAACTTCTAGTTAATTTGAATATCATCAAACTCCTAGGCTCCCGTGACATGTAGTCCCCTGATTTACTGAAGTATATATAAAAAGGAGATGAAATAGACTACAATCAAACTTGGCAGATTTTGCCAATTGTAGCCAATCTAAATAAAGTGTAGACTTGTTTTTACTATGGAGTTGATTTCCTATCTGGATACTTAGTGATTGTAGACAAGTCCATGCAATTTTCTTGGATACATTTTTAGAAGTAGGTTGTCTTTATCTTCTTTTGGGATGTTTTTCAACTTTCCAATCTAAATATCTAAGAGAATGTCTAGTCCATAGTTGAACATTCCAACCCCATTGTTAAAATGTGATTGGGATGGTATCACAAAGTTGGCTGGCTAATTGTAGACAGAGGGTTCATACTCATAAGTCTGTATTAAATTGGAGAACAGTAATTAGTGATCTCCAAACAAAATCTCTTCTGGGACCAATATTATTCAGCATTTTTATTAATGATCTTGATAATAGGATACTAAGCTTCTTATCAAACTTGTGGATGACATAGCATCAGGAAATCTGGCCAATACCCAGGCTGATATAGCAAGATGTCAATCTAATCTGGTCCAATTGGAAGATTGGGCTAAGAGGAACAAGATTTCCTTCAATATCTTCATTCACAATATATTTAAAGAGAAAGAAAGTGGGACACACATGCTAGCAGGGATTCATAGATTGGATGGGGTTATTAATAGTAAGTTGAACATGACACACAGCATGGCACAACTCATAAAAGTTTGACACAGTTCAGGGCTGCATTAGAAAAGGCACTGTATGAAAGGAACAGACTTCTTATTTGAGACTTCTTATTTGACTTTGTTTTGCATGGTAAGATTATACCTGAAGTAGTCTATACAGTTTTGGGCAATGCATTTCTAGAGATATATTGGAGAATTAGGCTCAGAGGAGGAGGGAACAAAGATAATATAGAATTTTAAGGACACAATCTATAAGCAAAAGATGAAGGAATTTGAGATGTTCAATCTGCATTTAAGAAGACTAAGAGGAAACATTTTGGTATCTGGTACTCAGATATATAAAAGGCTTTCATAGGGAAATTGGTGCTAAAGAAGCCCAATTCAGAAAGAATGGGTAATAGTTGCAGTTATTAGATTTCCCTTAAATATAACAACATTTTATTTGCTGTTGGTAAGATTTGGCTTTCCTGCAAGCTGCAGAGATTTAAACTAGTTTGTTCTATGGTCCTTTCTAATTTCACAATTTTATTGACTGGGTAGAAAGACCGAAAATTTCTTTCCTTTGTGAGAAACACAGTCAGATGAAGAGGGAGGAACTGTGATTAAAAGGCAACTTCTGAATAAAATCTCCTTTTCTGACTCAAGTTCTTTCTTCAACTCCAATGCTTACAATTCTCATAGTGTCTCCCTGGCTGATTCAGTCTCTTCAGGGTTGGCACAGTCTGAATTCTTTCAATTAAGAAATCACATCTAAGCAAAGCACATTGTCTCTCTTACAGTGCCTCCCCACTTGAATGAGGTTTCCCCCAAAAAATCTAAATGGCCCCCATCTCACTGGTGTTTCAAAGGGATCTGAAGTTTTGGCTCTTTATCCAGGCCTTTGGTGGGGATGCCTTAAGCATCCTTTAAACTTAGGCTTCTTTTTCTATTGTTTCTACCTGGTTTGCCATTCTGCCATCTTTTTCTTTTTTTAGTTTCCTGTCATGTTTTATTGTCATGTTTTCATATTTTAAATCATTTGTAAACCATCCCAAATTGCCGGGAGTCAGTTATCATATAAAATTAAATTCAAATCATAATCATTATAATGTTGGAATGTTAAATGGGACCCAATGTTACAAACCAATGCATTGCAAACAGTTCTTTCTTGTGTGGACATTTGAAATATTGACAAAATAATTGACCTTATATCCTAAATACGGGGTTTACATTAACACTGGTCTGGGGTCATGCACCTGGCCAATTATACCTCTGATGAGGAGAGTAAAAGAGGATAATGTAGGAAGGGAAACATAGAGAGGTGTGGTGACCTAGTGGTGAAGACACTCACTTCCCAATTAGAAGGTTGAGAATTCAATCCTAAATAATGGCAGACCTTTTTTTCCTAGAAAAATGTCTGCTGTGAACTCTGCATGGTGTCAGGAAGGGCATCTGGCCAGTAAACGCTCAGATCCATTCAGTTGCCCCAACTCTATTCTGAATTGAAGGATTACAGGGTCAGAAAAAGGGAGTTTTTAGTGTACTGTAGGAAGGAAGACAACAGTCCTCAACTGAGCAGTGATGTAAGGCACAGATGTTCTTCCTTTTACCATTGGAAATACCAATTCTGTAAACAAAATTCTCATTTCCCCAGAATACTACAGAGTGCAAAATAGTATTGCAGAAGAATTCAATTTTAGTTAGATGACCATTGGGTCTATTAGAGATGAGCAGTTGCAGCCATCTAGTCCAGCTTTTTTTCTCATGCACAAGAGAAAATTAGGAAATTAAACTTTAGTTAAATGTAATTCTTAAAAATAAAGATAAAAATTAAATTAAAAGAAGAGAGTGATAGTATAGACTCAGTCATGGTATAGCTTGATGCCAAGTCTTCAGCAAAACTGTTTAATTCCTCAGTGAAACAAAGAAAACATGCATGCACTATTTTCTCTTTGAAGTCATTTGTGGTACTGTTTGGATAGGAATTTACTTTTATTTTCCTGATCCTCTTTTTTTGTGCAAGTGTAGGAAAACTAGGGGTCATTGCTTATTTTGATTTTTATCTTAACCTCCCTTAGGTACTTGTAGACACACTCAGATCTGATGTACAAAACATAAATTTTAATTAATGGTTTTGTGTAGTTATTTGTTCATCTGCTTGTTTGTTTATTGCATTGCTCTATTTCTAACTCCACAAGTCAATTAGCAATTGAGAAAATAAAAGGAAATAAAAACTGGCAGGATTTAGCCGAGCCTTAATAGAACCTGCACCCTAGTCTTAAGCTGATTAATTGGAAGAAAATAGTATTGATTTTAAATGACTTTAATTTAGAGTGCATTGACTCAAAATAGTTGTTTATAAAGATTAAAGCTGTAAGAAAACAAGTCTAGAGACCCTTAGAATATTTGAGTTAATGGGGCAGATGATCTTTGGTGTCATTTGCAAATCTTCATGAGGCAGTTTCAATATAGTTGGAATCACTGACAAGTAGCCCCAGCTTCTCACTCATATCCTCACTTAAGAATGGTGATTGGGACCTGCAATGCCATAGCTATGTGATGCCGTGTAAATGTCATGTGACTGTGCCAACTTACAATGGCAATTCTGGTTGTTGAGCCATGGTGGCACAGTGGCTAGAATGCAGTACTGCAAGCTACTTCTGCTGACTGCCAGCTGACTGCAATTTGGCAGTTCGAATCTCACCAGACTCAAGGTTGACTTAGCCTTCCATCCTTCTGAGGTAGGTAAAATGAGGACCCAGATTTTTGGGGACAATAGGCTGACTCTGTAAGACCACTTAGAGAGGGATGTCAAGCCCTGTGAAGCAGTATATAAGTCTAAGTGCTATTGATATTGTTAAGTGATGGTATCATTAAGTGTGATGTCATGTGGTTGCCATTTGCTACCTCCTGCTAACTTCTTCATTGACTTTGCTTGTTCAAAGTTAGTAGTGAAGGTTGCTACAATGTGATCTTGTCATTGCAGGACAGTGTAATCACAATTGTGAGCTGGCTGACAAGGCCCAAATAGCAAAAATGTGACTGTAATGTGACTGCAAACATGAGGACTTGTAATTGTTTCATTCGCCACCATCATAACTTCAAACATTGCAGCAAGTGGTTGTTAAACAAGGACTACCTGTACTTGTAACCTCCTTATGAACATATACCTCTTGCTGTTTGTGGTATTATTGTTGTCCTTAGATTTTCTAATCATAACACAATGGGACAGAAATAGCAACAGCCAGAAGCTCCCACACCTCTCCCCAACCCTGTTTGGTTCTGTAACAGAGACAATTATTACTGGGGCTGCAATTGAGTGCAACTGAGGAAAAAATATAAAGTGGTTGATCCTTATACTGCAAAAAACATAAACACTTCTGTATGACTATGTCAAGCATTTGTAAATAAGCCAATAAGCTTGGAGGGTGCCCTTAACCCTAGTGAATATTTTCCTTGTTGTAGTAAATCAAAAGGGTCAGAGATAACAGTGGGAGCCATGTTGTTTTGTTTTCCAATCAAACTGCAATTAAGAGATGGCCTCCCTTCATTTCAACATCTTGGATAATGTTTTCTAAGCTTCTTGTGTGCTATTTTGTTCGGCTTGTGTTTTTTTTTTTTAAGTTGAAAAATGATGAGAGCAATTTTTGCCATTTGTTGCTCCATCCTATTTTACAATTAAGTACATTTTCCCCTGAAGCATTTTTTTCACAAAGACCAATTGTGCAGAAGAGCCTAATCTGTTTTGTCTTCTGTGCTACTCTGGGATATTCTTGGAACCAACATTTAAACATTTCACTCTGGGTTGCAATGGTCTGGTTCAGGATTGATTCACAGTCTGGATTATAGGTGCTGATTGGCTGTTCCTTGGCTTCTTGCCCTTCCCACTTTTTTTCAGAGAAGGTAAGCTTCATTGGCTAGCCCCCGAATGGGTGGATTTATCAATGCCTCTCTTCTCCCTTTAGGGATCATTTTCTACCCATTCATTTTCTTGCTTTTCCAGATGTTTGCATCACGGGTGGCTTCATACTTCTTTACTCCATTCTTTTCTTTGACACTTTTCTTTTTTCCTAATTGTATTATTGTTGTTCCAATGCTACAGTAATTAAAGGGAGTACATTAGTCCTTCATTTCTTTGTTCGTCTGTGGGTCTGAAGAAACTTTATGGTGGCAATAAAAAGCTAATGGTTTATATTCACAAAAGCAAAGAAAAGATAGCATTTATTGGAACTTTGTAGTTGCATTTCTATAGGCCTACTTTAAATATTTAAAAAAAGTGGGGGGAGATGGATCCATTGCAGCACACAACCAGGATAAAAATACAGTATTTTGTCTGGGACAAAACCTCAAAGAACGTCTATTGAGAGAAATAAGGGTGGAACTGAATGATGTTACAGAAAAAATGCATGGTGACCCAAAGTTGTTACAGATCTCCATGGTCTCTATAGATCAGTGTCGGCTAACCTTTTTCTTCTTGCATTCCAAAAATAGCAGCACGTGCCTGCCGGCACACAACCCCGCCCACACAAACTGCACTGTGCATGCACGTGTACATGCCCAACACTGGGCCATTTCTTGCCTTCCAGACGGTTCAGCAGGATTCCCTGAAGCTTCCAGAGTATTAAAAACTTCTGGGAAGCCTCCTCAACAAAAAAAACGCCGCTACGGGCAAACCGGAAGTTCAGGAACGGGCTTCCGGTTTATCTGTTGTGTCATTATTCACCTTCCAGAGCCTTCAGGTAAGCCTCCTGAAGCCTCCAGAGGGTGAAAAATGCTCCAACGGGCAAACTGGAAGTCATTTCCCTGAAAACTCCTGAAGCCTCTGGAGAGTGAAAAATGGCCCAAAATCAAGGCTGAAAATTAATTGGCCAGCAAGTGCAAGCGTGCTAGAGCTGACAGGGCAACGCCTCATGTGCCCTCAGAAATGACTCCACTTGCCACCTGTGGCAAGCGTGCCATAGGTTCTCCATCACTGCTATAGATGGTTGCTGGAAGGAGGAAACAGCGGAAAAGAAGGAGATATCATAACAGCTAAGCAGCCCAAGATGAAATGACTATACTTGTTGAAAAGGAAAGGGTGTTTCTGACACTGTAGATAATTGGATCTGGGGATATTTCCAGATTAGAGCAAAGCACAGAGACTAATGACATAGAAGAGTTTAAGATTACTTGGGATAGAAAATAGTATTTTAGAGGTAGAGCTTCAAACATGGGCATCAGTATACAGTATGTGTAGTGGGGAAAGAGTGCTGGAGGTTACCATTATCTATTCCTATCCTAAAAAATTGTGAGAATTCCTTTAGTGATAACATAGCAAGCAGAAAATGTGGATCTGGCTGAAAGGTCAGATACAAACAAAATATTGAACATAAAGTTATTAAAACTTTTATGACTTTGTTTGGTTTGAAACCTTGATTTAAGGTTTTAGTCACAAGTAAATATATATTGAATGGCTCCTATGATTACCTACTTGAAAAGATGAGAACAGACCATGGATTTCTTAAATGTAAGGCTATTTGTCTTAACAAACACAATTACCAGATGGGAAATACAATACAATCAGATGACTTTTTATAATATTGGAGTATAAAAAATAAATTTTGAATTTCAGAATGTTTTGATTTACCTCAGAAACTTTTGCCAAACTGAAATCAGTATCAAATTAAATAAGTCATGCCTTAAAATTATTATGTCATTTTTATAAGCAATGGAGGCTTAGAGTGATGGTTTCTTGTGTGTTTCTTTGCAAAAATTCTTAACCATATTATCCTTAAATTTATTAGATGTGACGTATATTTTGCTTCTTGGCCACTATATTATACTTTGTATTTTTTTTCCTGACCATAATGAATTTCACAACAAGAAAACAAAAAACACACGTACAAGAATTTTGTAGTAAAACATTAATTTTGGATCACAGGTTTATTGTATGGATTTTGCAACACAGCTCATATTACAAACATTATCTGGGAAACATGTACAAGAATAAATAAGATGGACTTGCAGTTGTAAAAAAAAGGTTACACTTCACTGTAATGTACAGTCAAAAAATATATCTGATATTCATTGACTTGACATTATTTTCCTTCCTTCCTTGTAAACTAGAAAGAAACTCTGAAAGCACAGTGCTGAATTTTCATATAGTGTGTGTGTTTTTGTGTGTGTGTTTGTATGTATTTTAAATACGTGCTTTATCAAACAGCCAACATGTACAAGAGAGCTTAATTTGCTAACATTAAGCATTCAATGAATACCCTAACCCTATGAATGAAAATAAACTCAACTCTCAGGTATCAATTCCTGATAGCTAGCACAGAGTTGGATCAAAGGAACTAACACAAATTTACTGCTAGCATGGGATGCTACGAGAACCTCATCCCTACGTTTACAGGGATAAAATTATTAGCCAATAATAAAATATTGGCTAAAATAATTAGCCAATAAAGGAGAATATTTGTAGCTCAGGGTTGAAATAAAGGGGTTTTTGTGTTCTCTGAGCTTGGTTATTACTAACCTACTAGCACTGATGATGTTGCTAGACTGGGTAATGAAACATTTTCGAGAAAACAATCAAACTCAGACACCACAAAAGACCTGTCAAAAAAATTATAGGTCTGCAGGCACTATACCTTTGTGGGATGACATTATATTTGTATCTCCATGTAAGTGCTTCGCCCACCATGTGCTCGTGCATCCTTCCCTCGGCATACAGCCATCTCCCTACCCCAAATTATTTATTCTGTGGCTATAGTACGTAAACTATAAGACATACAATAAACTAATATAGCACAAGCTGCCAGCTCAAACTGCTGACTACTATAACATGATTTCAGTAGAGAAGAAGAGAAAAAAGGAAAACAAATGGCCTGGAAAAATACTCTTTTGCGAAAAGTAACAAAAATGACTTTTGGAACAAGTCATCATCAATTATATTTTTTCTCCTTCTTTAGCATCACTAAGTGATCTTGCATATACACATTTATGGAACTGACAGCAGAAAGTTATAGAAAAGAAAAATATTTTTTCAGGACATGGCAAAATTTACAGGGTGATTATGTAATGACAAGACTGAGAATCACCTTGTGGTGAGATTTCCAGTTAAAAAAATTCTAAGTCAACATCCAGTTGGATCTGAATATATTAAAGAATGATTGGCCTGCAAAGATCGCTTCACTCTTCACTCGCCTCATTAGGTCTGAAATAAAGCTTCGAAAAAACTACTTTCGGAGTATAAGAAACACCCAAATTATCAGCCTCTTTTAGGGGGGGGAAAAGTGTGTCTTATACTCTGAAAAATACAGTATTTCATTTCTTCTGGTACCAGTGTTAACACTTAATTATACTGCTATTGAGATAAAGCTAGAATAAATAGAAGCTAAAACATATCATATAGTTGGATAGCCAAGCAAATTTAAAAAAGAATGAGATAAGGACAAGTTTTCAAACATCTTTGCTGTCTGGAAACCTACAAATACTGACCTTTTTTGTCAGATATTTCTTTATTATAGAGCAATAGTTGTTCTGGTGGCCAAGACACAAAAAGAAATTTATTAGACTGACACCTTTTTTTGAACAAGTTGAAGAAAAATGATCTCTTTTGAAAAGGGCAGTCTGGTTGCTTGCAGTCCAAAGAAATTTGAGAGAGATTTATTGTTATTATACTAACATTGAGTCTAGCTGCCATTTTATTCTCTTAAACAAATTACCTTGGCTTTGTTGTTTTTGTTTTAATATTTTCTAGACATTAGTCATTGCCCTCCCCCAAAAAGTTGCCAGTTGTTCAATAAAGAGATGTACCTACTGACTTTGTTCAAAATCTGGGTCTACATTTCTTTTGTGTGTGTGTGTGTGCGCGCGCGCGCATATATGAAGTGCTCCATCTCAACATAGAATGTTATATTTTGTATTTTACTACTGACATACTATAAAAGTGAATGAAAAAATAGATACGTAATATGTTCCAGTGTTCTGTCATTTTTAAATGATTAGAATTTGGGGGCGTCTTTGTTTCCTTTGTGTTAAATTCCAATACTACAAATATGATTTCAGGAAAGCTAATATGCTTCAGATCTGTTCAAAGTCTATGAACAATGAAAGAAAGCATAGAATACTAGTGCAGCTTAAAATGTATCCCACTATACAATGCATAACATTTAATTTTCATCCAGTGCAGTTTAGCTGTGGAAAAGAGTCTGAGGAAATAAAAGACTTCTCCAGCTTAAGATATTGTGCAACAATGCAGAATTATCACTTTATTCAAAGGCATTGTTGAATGAGATTTAGAGCCTTGAACAGAGAAAGTAGGATAAACATGGTTTGATGGGAGCTGCAGAAATTGTACAAGTAAATTATAGAAGCTATTTTCCCCTGAACATTCCAGTCACATCCGATAGTAAATCTTCCTTACCTTGAATCTAAGAACAGAAAATGTATGTGTATTTTCTATGTACCTAGGAGCATGAAGATATTATATACATCATGAGACCTTAATTACCATGATGCTATGGAAACTGGGGTACTTCCCTTTTCTCTCTTTCTTAAATGCAAATTTTGGAATGACATTACAATGAAATAGTCTTTCTGTAATCATACAATTGCTAGTTCAATACGACTTCTCTCTCCCACAATTGATTTTTTATTTTTTTGGCTTGCATCACCACCACTAACAAAGTGGAACTTAGTTGTTGCAAATCAGTACTGCATTACTAGAAGCCATTCTAAGAAACCTGTTTTTTCATCTTGTCTAGAGTTATATTAATGCTTACATCAGTATATTCAATCCTTAATGTACCCATAAGAATGAAACAACATGCCCCTGTGTTAAAAGGCTGATAATTGAGCTTATGTATATGTTGTGTAGGTTGTGTTTTCTGCACACTAAATTGAGCACAACATCTGAGAAAATCAGTTTTCTGGACATGGCCTTTTATGAAAGGCAACAAATTTTAAAATGTTGGTTTCTGTAAATAAAGGTTGAAGGTTGAATTAAGATTCCCAGCTACTGAGTTTGCAAAATACTAAACTACAATGCTGATTAATAATTATTCAACACCACTACTGATGTCCAAGTTTCAAAGAACCCATCAACAAAGCACTTTGGCTTTTTAGTGCACAGTTAATGGTCAACATAATTTGTCATTCACATCTAATTTCACATCAGAGACAGCTTGTTGGTATTACTTTAGCAAATTACAACACAATTCTGCCCTAATATCCACATCAAAACAAGTTCATTTTTCCCCATTTAGCTTCTACAAAAAGGCTTTTGGAAGTATAGTTTTCCTATCAAGGCATCTGCTTTCTGAGGGTTTACTGTTACAGTGTAACTTTAATCATATTTTTAGCTCAAGTATTATGTATATATTAACAGAAAAAGATGATAAGGACATATATGTAAAACTGAGTGAGTAAGTAATGGATGATGATGTAAATGTAAATCTATTTCTTTCTTGTTGCCCTCACTAAAATATTTTTTTTTTTAACAGAGCTCTGCCATCTCCACATCTAATTACAAGTGGGGCTTATTTCTAAAGAAATATGCATAGAATTGCATTATACAGCTTCTCTCATAACCTTGTTATGTGAATATTTCTCCTGAACAGCAAGCACTTCCCTTCTGAAATTTTTGCTCATGTTCTTTGTGTGAAGAGAGCATTAGTAGAGGGCATAAATCCACAAAAATAGCTTAACTATGACAAATAAATGAAATGGGTACAGTCTGCCATTCCTACTGCTTTCACGTAATTTTTACAATTGTTGTGAAGGCTATTATCTGTTCTCTATCCCTGCTGAGTGGAGCCTTTGGTGCTATTTTGTAGGATTTTGTATCAACCGCTGATTACTGTTCTGCTTTAATAGGTTCTGAATTAAGCTGTATTATAGCTTCTCCTTTTATGATGAGACATTAATTGGGTTATGTTTTTGGAAGTTTGTTAGTTCTTTCAAATAGGCTTCAGCCACCTTGAGTTGGATGAGATGTAGGCTAGAACAGTTTTAAAATTAACAATACAGAAAACCTTCCTGGTGCAATATAACAAACTCTATGACAAAATGTAACCGTAATGATAATGTACTTTACTCCCACACATCCTTCTTTTCACTCTCACATATAGTATTGGAAATGAAAGAATGCAAAAATCTGTATGTTTCTAACATGTTAAATCATTTCTCTCTCTCTTCCTACTTCCCTACTTTTTCTTTTACAGCCTATACATAACCTACATACATTTTATCCAGAATTTTGTGTGTGTGGCAGATGCACTGATTACGTACATCAGATTCCTGCTTGTCCCCGAAAGATTAAGCCAATGGAGATCCTTTTACCCCTCACATGAATGCATTGCACACATGGAGACCATTGGTAAACAGTAAAAATAATTGTCACCTCTGGAGATTTTACCAAACGTTTTCTCTGATCCCTATATCTAATTACACCATTGTCTTGATACATCATCTTTGATGTTCAACAAGCTTTAACCTTTCTCATAAGAATAGTTTCACTATTTTCGAGCAAGAATTAACCTAGATAATGACATGTCCCCAAATGGACATTTGTCATTTTGGAACTCTGCTACAAAGGTGCGTGGGTAGAAGGCACCTCTGCATATGTCCAAGAGCATCTCTGCTGGCCTGAAACAGGGAAGCCTGATATCTGAGTTCCACAAATCCTAGATGCAGAGTTTGCATTAACTGAAAAGTAATGCAGAGAAGAGCAACAAAGATTATTAGGGGATTGTATGCTAAAACATGTGAAGAATGGTTGCAGGAATTGGGTATGTCTAGTTTAATCAAAAGAAGGACCAGGGATGACATGATAGCAGTGGTCCAATGTTTGAAGGGCTAAGGTGGGGGTCAACGTATTATCCCCTAAAGACAGGACAAGAAGCAATGGATGAAAAACAATAAACAAAAGAACCAACCTAGAACTAAGGAGAAATTTCCTGACAATTGGGGAATAATTAATCAGTGGAACAACTTGCCTCCAGAAGTATTATGTGCTCCAACACTGGAGGTTTTTCAGAAGAGATTGGGCAAGCATTTGTTTGAAATGGTGTCGGATTTCCTGCTTGAGCAGGGGGTTGGACTAGAAGATCTCCAAGGTCCCTTCCAACTCTGTTATTCTATTATTTTGTTAAAGTAGCAATGAAGGTTCCTCAGTAATCGAGATTATCTGAAATGAAAATACTGCCACACACAAGTAGCAGCCTTGCTTGAAGTTAAGTACCCTTTGTCACTGAAGCATTTCACATTTCCTTGAGAACTTCAGATACCACCACTTTTATAGCTACTTGTCGCTTATTTATTTGCACATTTAGAGCAGAAATTCTTTTATCGTGTTTTAATAGTTTTATCCTGCTGGTGAACTTGCAAAAAATATGTCTAGAGAGCAAAAAAGATTATTAATTAAAGGTGCCTATTAAATTATAATGTTTTGTAGCTATTGCTGCTTTGCCCTTTTATTTTTCAAAGTGGAAATTAACATTGTATTTCAAATGTCAAAAATCAATGCATGTAATACCTGATTGCCTGGTTATTAATGAAACAAGTAGAAGGTAGAATCACATCAGCAGAAATATCTTAAAGGAAAGGCATCCTTTTTACTGAGCCAAAGAAAGGACATTTTTGCTAGAGATTTGATTTTTTTTTAACATAACAAGATTTAGGGTTAAAATGGAAACTTTAAATGTTTATACATAGTTGACACAGGAAATCCAAGACACATGGAAGATAATTCAAATCCCATTTCCAGATGACAATTTTTGTTATACATGTGTTTATGTGTATATGTATAATATATGCACACAAACACATATATTGGAAACAAGAATAGCTTTGAGGTAATGTTTTTCAATAGATAATGCAGGGCAGAAGGAGGATTTAAACCCAATTTATATGCATCCTTGTGTACATTAGAATCCTATAAAATCATACAGAGGCCCAAAAAACTGATGAAGCTAGCAGAAATGACAAGATTGACTTTTTTAATTAGCGAAAATAATATATTCAACGTTGTTTCTTCTTGAAAACTGCTTCTGGACTTTATTCTTGAGACAGAAAAAAAAACTTTTGACTTTCAGTTTTGCTTATTGACCTAGTTTGTTATTATAGAAATGGTTAGTACTTGATGAGTTCATAAAGTAAAAAGTTGATACTGTAATTCTATTTTGTACTTTATTGTGCTAAACAAAGTTGAAAGTAAATGCTTTTTTTCTTTCCCTCTTCGCTCTACACTTCTATTTTCCCTTCAGTACTTTCCCTACCAATGTCTTTTTATCTTTATTTTCATTATTTTTAAAGTATATAGAGGTAGGGAAATATCCATGTATGAATTGGAACACAGACTGTGTTTCAATCTGCTTGCATTGCCAGTCAACTAACTAATCAAAACACTCTCCTCTCCCATAATTATTCACTGTTTTTCAACTAAGATTTGGTGTATGTTGCTTCCAAGCTTTTTCTTTCATGGCTGAATCCTTTTTTTCTGTTTTTATGTCAAATTTTAATTTCTATTTGCTTTTGCCTTGTTTTGTATGTTGCACCAAGAAGTAGCCCACCAATTGTTCTGCCTTCTTTATCTGAAATGCTTAATCTGCCCCATTTGAAATGGACCTCTTCTCACTTCCCCACTTTCAATTACATATAATCAAATACGTTTCTCCACTTTCAAATGAAGAATGAGACTAAGAGGCTACCCTTACACCAATAGATTATAATCTGCCTATTACTGTAAAAAAAAAAGATTAATATTGCTTTCAATTCACCTCAATCTTTGGTGACTACATGGACACATCTGCATAGTTGTCTTGACAGTAATATTAAAGTAGTTTGTCATTGCGTGCTTGCAGGATACTTTTTTTAGATTATAGCCCTAAATTCTAAATTATAGCCCTAAAATTTCTTTATAGACTCATATAAATACTAGCCAGATCTGACCTTGTCTGATCTTTCAGAAGCACCGAAGATCAGCTACCGTATGTGTACCCATATGACATTAAAAAATCATAGGTGTGAGTAGCCTTGTAACAACATCAGTTTAACGAATAAGTGTAATGCAGATGTCAGTGAAAAATATCATATTTCTATTTCTGAAGAGAAGTGCTCTAAATATATGATGTAAGCATTTGTAAGGAAAAACATCTATGATCGTGATCAAAATGTTAAATACCTTTTTTTGGGGAAGTAGAGTTTAGCTAACTGTTTGTTCTTTTGCATTAATCTAAAGGCACGAATCACTATACATTATGTATACAATATAATATGTAGTTGGTTCCCCAAATTGGAGATGGTATGAACATACATTTAAGAAAGATACTGAGAGATGTAACAGTTAAAAATAGCAATATGAGCTAATTTTACTTGTCACATGCCAAGTTTAAACCTTCACTTTCTTCGCACACTTCTTATCTGGGAGAAGTGTATGGTTGCATTAAATCTATGCTTGAGGCTCTTTTTTCTTTTAAGTGGAATGGCTAAATTAAGGATAGCTAAATGTTTAAAAATACCAGAATATAACTGCTACATCATTTCAACAAGTGACAGTTTCATAACAAAACACAATTTGGCGATTTCATATTATTTAGCTTCTACATAGTTCTACCATTTCAACGTACAATTGTTGACTTGAGGCAAAGAACACGATGGCCTTGTGTTCATTTCCATAAAACTGTTTTCTTAAGATTTAACAGAAAACTTTGATCCCCTTTCCCATAATGCACCCCAAATCTTTGTTCTCAAAGACGAAACAGTTGTGATTTTGAAAATGAGGGCATAAAATTGTTGGCTAGTTTCTTTTACAAAATTACGGTAATTTTAAAAAATGATTGTTGCTGCAGTAGTTGTTATGAGGCAAGAGAGTAAGTTTATCATGTACCATAAATAACAGTACCTTTTACAGAAAAGACAGCTAACACATGGGTTAGTGAAAATTATTCATATCTCTTCTTTCATCTGACAATGAAATTTGAAGGGCTGTCATTATGTTCCTTGTTTGGGTAATGTGGTTGGCCAGCCTCACTTGTAAACTCATATATGTTAACATCTTACATATAAATGCAGTTCATCAGAAGGTGGGAAGTTGCAATCACCCATTCCTATATGATCAGGATATTTTAGAACACTGCTTTCTACCACATTGGTTAATGAGGTATGTAACAAGTCCATCAACTGTACTATTTCATATAACAGATCAGATCTTGACTGTGTAGGTCAGGGATGTCAAACTGGCGGCCCCCAGGCTGGATGTGTCACATGCAGGCCACACCCACCCCAGCTCTACAAAGGGAAAAAACTTCGCAAAACATCACATGATGGCAACGTGACACTGCGAGATTGACACCCACGGTGTAGGTGGTAGAATAATCTCCAAGGTACATATTTTAAGCCCATCCTTCAATTTCTCCCTTTTGTAAATATACACTGCACACAACCAAATACTTATGATAAAACAAAATTAATTTCATTACCAAGCAAAGGAACAATAATTTGAAACATGAAGGTAATTTCAGGGTGACCTCAATGTACTTTGCTGGGAGGTGCAATTTTACAGAGTTGCTTCACCAGCGCTGCAGCTGATAGGAACCATTAAGATTTAACCAATCCATGCAGAACATTCAAAATCTAGTAGCATTGTGTATTAATCAAGGCAGAAAATTAACTGGCAGCTTCTTCATTCCATAGCCTGCTTTTAAGACAATAAGAGCTGACAGAAAAATCACACATTTATGATGGTGGCTTTTTCATCTGAAAAACTTAACACAAAGGCTTGCTCTGCTGAAAGCCAAACATGTGTTTAATGAAGCTTCCCTTTAAAGCAAACTAACTTATACTGTATAGGAAATTTAAAAAAAGTGAGGATTTGTAGAAACACAGAAAGTGGAGCTGATATTTTATACACACACACAAACACACACACACACACGCACACACACACACTCCTGTTTGCATCAAGGGAGGGAAAAAAGACACATCCAAAATGATAGGGAGAAGCAGTCAGAAGGGATTAGAAAGCAGAATATTCCACCCTGCCTCTTGCTTTGCCATAGTGGGTTGCTTAAAAGGCAAGAATGTTCTAAAAACAGATGGCAGCAGATCTCTCCTCCGGCACTCAGCTCTGACCTGGTTTCTCATTCAAGGATGAAGAGCTATATATGCTTTAGCCCATTACTCCTCTGAAGTAAAGTGGGGAACCAATGTCCTTCAAACACCAAAGCTTCAGGCATCCTTTAGCTCCCTGCCCTGATGAGCTAAAATGAACTTAAGTATTCCAATGCAACCTCATATACAAATTTATATTGTTCCTGAAAGAGAGAGAAGAAGAACACAGTGATAAATCAAGATAATATTCATGTGACTCATTCTTTCAATCCACTCTACTTTAATATCACATTTAGACTCCCAAAATTTCCCAAAGTCCCATACAGAGATACAGGCTTCCAAATTGCATTCAGTGCTCCATGTGACCCTCAGAATATTATTGTTCCATTTCATCAAATTGCTAAGGTAGAAGAATATGGGCAATATTACAAGTAGCAATTTAGATTACAGCACAATCATCTTGAAATGTCTTTGGCCATTCACATCAAATAAATGCATTGTTTTAAAAAATCAAATGCAAAAAAAGAGATTTATTTTTTTAAAGGCAAATACATATGAGCCTACCATAAAAACTGCACTTTCCTTGCTCTTCTAAAGACAAAAAGTTAGAAAACTAAATATAATTCCCAAGGAAGAAGTTTTAATAAATTGAGACTGATCTAGGTGATTCATATATCTAATGAATAACTTTCTGTAAAAGTAGAGCACTCCAAAAGTGTTTCTCCTGCAGCTCCTACTATATGGAAAGCTTCAACATAACTGGACAACTTAGCATCTGCAGAAGTAGTTTCTCACAAATGTCCTCTAAGTCAGAGATTCCCAAACTTCCTCAGTTCATAGCATTATGAAGTACTTTAGTGTAGTGGTGAAATCCATTTTTTTTACAACTGGTTCTATGGGCATCACTTGGTCGGCGTGATGTGGGTTGGTGGGCGTGGGGATACTGCAAAATCCCCATTGCCTCCCCACTCTGGGGCCAGCCAGAAGTGGTATTTTCTGGTTCTCCAAACTACTCAAAGTTTTTGCTACCGGTTCTCTAGAACCAGTCAGAATCTGCTGTGTTTCATCCCTGCTTTAGTGTGTCAGTATTTTTTCATGGAATGCCCTTGTACCACTGGAGTGCCAGTGAGCAATTGGGAATCATGCTTTTCAAGCTTTAAGTTATTTAAAGATTAACCCAATTTAGTATCTTAAATTGTACTTACAAAACAATCAAACACTAGTGCAGATTTTTAGTATTATCAACATATGAACCAGTATCTTACATTGATATCCCAATTTGACTGAGTTGAGGCTCCAGATCTTTTATAGGGTACCTGCACATGAGCAATAATTAAGTTGCAATATGTGTATAGAGGTGGGATTCAGCAGATTCTGACCAGTTCTGGACAACCGGTAGTGGAAATATTGAGTAGTTCGGAGAACCTGTAAATACCACTTCTGACTGGCCCCACCTCATCTACTCTCTTCCTGCTAAGTCCCAGCTGATTGGGAGGAAATGGAGATTTTGCAGTATCCTCCCCCTGCCACGCCCACCAAGCCACGCCATGCCCACAGAACTGGTAGTAAAAAAAAATTTGAATCCCACCACTGCTGTATATGTGTGCATGTAAGAAACGTTCGATATTATTTTCTAGTTACCTTATTTCTACTGAAATTAATGGATATAGCCCAACTACGATTAAGTAATTTAGAAGTTGGGGGGGGGGAATCCACAGACAATAAATGGACATGTTTTCTCTCAAGAGCCAGGATAAAGGGTGCCCACTTTATTCATTGCTATCATAATGTTTCTATTAATACATCCTCTGAACAGCCATCCAGAAAAGAGGCAATTTTTTAAAGTAGTTAAGACACCTATACTTGACCCTGTTGATTTAAAAATTATAGACCAGTTCCAAATGAACTATTTTAGGCCAAGCTTCACCAATATATTGAAGCTATCATTCTGTCATCTCTCAGAACTGTCATTCTGTCATCTCATATAAAGCAAGCAGATAAAATACGTTGTCTGACTAAGGCTGAGATTAAAATGAAGATGGTGGCTTGATAGTTGGATTCAACTTTGTTTGGGAGTTCTATTCCCCCAGAAATAACCCAAACATTTTCCCTGACCTTATGTTTTCCCTGGATTCTTAGATGATGATAATATCTGTCCACTGTGCCTCCAGGGACCTTTCCATAACTCATCCATGTCTTAATTACATTTCAAGTAAAATATCTGAAAGCTTCCATTGTTCCAAAATACAAGTGGTTATATTCGATGATATGAGGGTAATATGAAATATTTTCTCATTGTTAGTTCTAAGGAAATATTTAAACTTTAAACTCTGACGTACTTATGGTCTCTACTTAAAGTCCCATAACTTTTTATAAATCTATACTGAAATCTGTTATTCTGGCATAAAGGACTTTTCTCTCTCCAATAAAGGGATATATTTCCCTATTTTATATTATTTTACTATTTGATATTATTGAAATTATCTATATCTTATTCTTTCACTATGATTAAAATTGGCTGAGTTTTTTCATGTTTCTAGTTTTGTTACTTTTTTTACCCTTAAATGTACAGGTAAACAGTACTGTATTAGAGTTATTAAGTAAATAAATACAGCACATACATTACCTCTGGATATAATCTTAGAATGTGGAATATATTATTTAAAATCTCAACAAGAAAACACATAAGCACCACCTTCAAAGATCTATGTGTCCGTGGCAGAGATGGGTTCCTACCAGTTCTATAGAGTAGGTAGTCACGGAGCCGGTTCTGTCGGTGGCTCCATGGGCGCTGCCATCTTGGATTTTGCTTCAAATGTTTTGCTAATTTTTGCTATTCTTTGACTTCCGCGCATGCGCTTGCTCGCACGCTTTGCACGCGCGCTCGAGGCGTGACCCTGAGCAAACCAGGTAGTAAGAAGATTCAGAACCCACCTCTGGTCTGTGGGACAGTGTGTATGCTGTGTGCGTATTTGCCCATAGATACAACTTATCTAACACCATTTTCTTTATACAGGAGAGATAACATCAAAGGTCACATGTAGAACACTGAAGGTTTCTATTTTGCACCCGGAGTTTAAAAACAATTCCCAACAGAGTTTCACAGACTTTGAGTAAGTAGACTGGAAATCTTTCAAAGCAATTCTTAAAACAGCCCCACCTTTCATTCAGGCTCACCTGGAAGCTTGAAGAGCTTTGTAGAATAACAGAGAAGTGCTCTACTTGTACAAGGTTAAAAAAAAAAGCCATCTTCTGAATTATTGTAGAAGTGTGTGAAACCCCACCTTGTTTAGGGGTTTCTGAATACTGAATCAAATGGATTTTATTTTAATAGGTTTTATTAGTTATGGATAGATGCTGTTTGCCCGCCTTTCAAAACAAAAGCAATTGAAATGTACTTTAAAATAAGTGTTCCTTAGGAGTTTTCTAAGTACATAATGCAGCTTCTGCTATTATCTGAACAATACATCAAATCCAAAATGGATGCTTAGAAACAAAAAGAGACTGTGAATGTTTTATTTCAAGGAACAAGAAGCAATCAACCTATTATGCTTACCAATGTCTCCACCATGTTGGACTTGTTGTTCCGTAAGGTTTTCACTATGTGAAATACATCAATGATATTTTGCTGTTGGATCATTTCACACACACTACATATGGCACAGAAGGTGCCACTGCGGCCACCGCCATTCCTAGCATAAAGAATAAGAGCTGGTTTAGGAAATTACATTTGTTCATAACAAAAGAGTACTTCAATGAGATCGAAGAGATCTACCCAAATGCAAGGCTACCAATTGCACATAAGAGCCATATATACAACTTACTTGAATGATTTCCCCCCCTAAAAATAGTTGATTGACATTAAATTCAGAACAGAAATAGCAGACATAGTAGCATTCTAATTTTTCTTGTTCGGACACACAATATAAGTTCTACCATATCATATCTCATTTCAATATCTCATTAATGTGTAATACTTCTGGACCGTATAATTAATAAGAACAGGTTATCATCAATATTCAACATCCTTGGATAACTGGAACTTTCACTTTCTTTTGCCGGATAAACATTCCATTTCTTTTTAGCCAGCATTCAACATTTCTCAGTGATCTAGAGTAATGACGGAAATACTAGACTCATCCATCTGACATCACAACATAAATATTCTAGGACTTATGAATGGAGAAGGGGAGCAGCTTAGAATGACCATTGAACCAGAGTCTTTGAGAGTGAAGCTTAATGATAACAAACAAACAACATATTGATTTTTAGCTCTGTAATACTATAGTGCTGTATTAAGCAGACATTTGGATCTTCAGGTTTTCTTTAATTATGTGCATCAAACAGCACAGGGTAATCCATCGAAGTTACCAAGTTTGCAATGCTTTTCCTTTTTTTCAGACAGGCAATTCAGACTTAATACAGAAAACAAGGATGTAGAAATGCTTACAGGCAATGAACCACTGTCCGTCCATCTCGCCCATCATATTGCTCCTGCCACTTTTCCAACCGCCTGACCACTTTCAGGAGAGAGCGCTTAGAAGGAGGAGTGTCTCTATATGCTGGCCAGCCAATATACTGCAAGTGTTGAACAATACGGTACCCATCTTGCGGCTAAAGAAAAGAATGCAGATTGGTTGAAAAAGAAGGTATGGATGCTTCTATATACCCCATGTGTTGTATTCTAAGATTTCTCATTCACTTTGGTTGCAGGAATTGGGGAATATTTTCAGAAGTGTTTATTTCATCTGGCCTTTAAATGAGCAAACATTTTAGTACATGCTTCAGCTATAACAGAAAAATTAAGGAAACACTTTTCCTGCTTCAGAGTGGGAACCAATGATGCCATGCTAAGAAAGCCTTTTGTAAACATCGTCTAGAAATATACCACATAGATTCAGTTATTAGTAACTAGCAGGACCTCTCTTAAAAGTGATGAGCACATTTGGGGACAATATCAGCTCTAGAATAAAAAAGTTCCTTTCTTTTAAAAATGGAAAGGGAAAATCATTTTTAATTAACAGACAATAATGGTGTTCAGCTAATTACTTCAAAAGATTGAATATCAAGGGCATATTTAGCACTGACATTGCAATTATTTTCTAAAACCATTATAAAGAAAATTGTAGCTGATAAATAGTCTGACTCTTCTATCTACCTTTGCAGGCACCATTATACTTACAAGTGATAGGTTAAAGGGGATATTTAATACCGTATCTGTTATTAGAGCAATTGTTTTCATCACTTTCTAGCAGAATATTTATAGGGTGATGAAATGGGAAATGTTAAAACCATGTTAGTTTTTCTCTTTTATTTATTCAGGTAGTCCTCAACTTACAACATTTTGTTTAGTGACAGTTCAAAGTTACACCAGCACTGAAAAAGGTGATTTATGATTGTTTTTCACAGTTATGACCTTTCCAGCATCCCCATGATCATGTGATTTAGATGCTTGGCAACTGGGTCATATTTATGACCGTTGCAGTGTCCCAGGGTCATGTGATCACTTTTTGTGATCTTCTGACTAGCAAAGTCAATAGGGAAGCCAGATTCACTTAACAACCGGGTTGTTTAGTAACTTTACCACTGCAGTGATTCACTTAACAATTGTGGCTATAAATGTAAAATGGGGCAAAACTCACTTAATAAATGTCTCATTTAACAATAGAAATTTGGGACACAATTGTGGTCGTAAGTCGAGGAATACCTGTAGTAGCTGACTGCCCATATTAGAGGAAGCTATGGACAATAGCCAATGTATACTAAAATTTACGATGATATATTCTTCAATGTATAATCCTACATTGCGTATTTCCTTGAACTTTCTCATGCAAAACCTGGATTCATATCTGCCATCCTGTTTCAAAAATTCAAGTTCAAGGATAAATGGAGAACAGGTAGGAGAGAGAAGATATAGCTTATAAAAAACAAGGCAGGAATTAGGATATAAGCCCCCGTTATTGAAATATTAGCCAATACTGCAATTGATGGGGGTCTAAAACTATGCAAGCAAGATAATAAGTAAAGAGGGGAGATCATTCTAGCATCTTGTAGAATGATAAACAGTAAATTGATTAATAAGTAACAAACAGAATGGAACAAAATAACTATTTTAGCTTCATTTCCTATAACTGACACCTTTCAATAACCCTAACCTGTCCAATGTCCTATGGTCAAAAGAGACAGGCAGGCAGGCCAAAGAACAGTAACAATATGGTCATCCCATCTACATTATCCCAAGGCATCCTGATATAATATTATATTATATTATATTATCCTAAAGCATCCTAATTAATACCTGCAGAATGAATACTGATAGAAAATTATTTGACTTCTATTTACCCTTGCCATGTTGCAGATCCGAAATATCCGATTAATAATATCCTCATCTATGTCAGCAGAAACAAATTCCACTTGGATTGGCCCATAACAGCAAGATGTCTTCTCTGGCCAATACTGCATACAAAGCTGATCATAACAAAAGGAAAACAAACACAAATCAGGAGGGGGAAAAATGAGAAATGCAAAACACCAATTTTCACACAAAATCTTAGAAGGTTCATTTCTATTAAAAGACACCTTCAACACGTTCTGTATACAGCATAAAATATTAATGACAAATACAGAGGAAATCACTGTCTTGATCCCCACTCCCAGTTTTGCAAATTATTGTTCGTCTTTATATTTCACTAGCCTACACTCTTGTTTAATGATGGCGATTAATATCAAAGCCGGCCAAACTATTTATTAAAGAAATCAGATTAATGCATTTATCCATGTTGTCAACCCTGAGGCTGGCCTGGCCGAAGCCATCTTGGAGCTTCAGCACTGCCACACTGGAGCTGACGGATAATAAGGGATAAGGGGATTAGAGATCACTGGGGCTATGTAGTCAAAATAAAATACTTTCTCTTGAGAACCAAGGACATTTTCACACCTGGCTGGAAGAAGGAGGAGTGATGTCACCAGACCAGCAGATGCTGCCTTGATTGGGCCATGTGATTGTTTCGGATTTGGGGGGGGGCTTTCACTTTTAATTAGGTGAAAACCAAGAGACCCTTCAGAGCTGGTTTTCACCAGATATCTATCAATATGATATTTCCAATAAAGGTATTCTTTGAGGAATCTACCTACCTTGAGGTCTTTGCTTGCGATGGATCTATTACTTGGAACCAGAGGTTGGTTCTGAATCTTGTTACTGCTGGTTTGCTCACGGTTGCACCTTGAGCGTGCGTGGCAGTCAAAAACTAGCTTCTGCACATGCACAGAAGCAAAATCCAAGATGGCAGCACCCATGGAGACACCGACAGAACTAGCTCCGTGATGTCTTTGCAGAGTTTCTACCGGTTCTATAGAACCGGATAGAACTGGTAGGAACCCACCTCTGCTTGGAATCCTGACACATGTATTGAACGTGGGTCCAATGTAACTAAAAATGCTTGATCCATACATACTTATTTCTTAAACACTCCACCTACCTGGGCAGCATCCATTTCATTCAGCATCACAACAGAAGAACAGTTGTAATCAAACACTAGCCTCCAGAAATCAGCTCCCGTGTTGGGCAATGGATGCTGAGTAACTATAAAGGCAGCAGGTTGCTTGTGGCTCTAAAAGTAGGGGAGAAAAACAATGGGGGGGAAAAGAGTCATATTAGTGACAAAAACCCATTATTATTGAGAAGCATATTACACCGGGGAGCCTATGGATAGGCAAACAGATTAACATAAACATATTATACAAATCACACCTCATACTCTGTTTTTGCCACCCCATTGAATAGAAACAGCCTGCATAATAAGGTTTTATTTCATTAGGGAGGAAGCACAGGAACAAGAATTATCCCTTTTGCATAACAATTAGAATAAATGACTCAACGTGCCAGCTGGAAGCAAGACTTTTCCTAAGGAAATCTATAGTGGGGAAGCTGGAATCTGATAAATTAAGTTGACACAACAAGCTTCTGCTACCCTCAACCTAAACAAGTATTTCTTCTTTTTTAAAAGCTTAGCCTAAAAAAATGCCTTTAAACCTCTAAATTTTGGAATGTATCTATCATATTTCAGAAATATTTTCCCTAAGCATTTATCTTAGGTAGATGTTAATGCTTAGATGGGAAATCCACTTGGGAATTTTAGAGCTTCTGGCTAGACTGGAGAAAAAAAACAAAAACAAGAACCAGAAGAAGGCAATGGAAAACTACTGCCATAACACTGCCAAGAAAACTGAATGGGTGCACTCACCAAGATCATATTTATATTTAATTCAGTTAATTGTATTAGTGATTGATAGAAGTAGCACATTTATCCCAAGGGAAGATAAGTCTGAATTTTAGATCATTTTATTTCTTAGACAGAAAATCATAGAAAAGTACATTAATTAGTGGGCCCAACTGCTTGTGGAATTCTTTCCCAATGATAATAGTGGCTGTATCCAAACAAGTAGTACCAATACAGCGAATAAAATTTAAAATCTTTATCTAATTCTAAAACATTACAATTGAAAAAAATATTTGCCAACATTTCTTCTTTTGTACAACAGTAACATTCTAGAAGTCAACTACTGATTTTCATTAATCTAGTGACAAACATTTGACCCAGAAGGGCAGATCCTGCTATTTACATTGCCATTAGCATTCCTCAAATTTAAAAATTCCAAGTTATGCCTGCGCTTTAGAGTGTAAGAAAATGCTCACATAAAAAGGAGATTATACATTTAAAGTATTATTGTGTTTTGCCTACAGCTTACCATTTAAATGAATAAACGATCCCTTCTGAACATCTGTAGAATAAACATGGATTAGGATTTGGGATAAGCCTAAAAAAGGAGATATCCATCTCCTTAAAGCAGTTTAGCTAGCATTCTGAGAGGTACTTAAAAATAGTCCTGAGACCCAAACAAATCAGGATCCATGCTGAGGTAGTGCCAATCATTTCTTATGAGAATCTTACAGTGGGGAACAGAAAATCCAAACCCTTGTTAACCTGCACCTGAATAGCAAAGTTTGACAAAAACGTATTAAAAATCAAATAAGAATTGCTATGAAAAAAGAAACACTCGGAGAGTAATCAGTATTTTTTTTAAAAAATCAAAATAACCAGGAACTTTCCTTCATCTACATCAGGGGTGTCAAACTCAAGGCCCACGGGTTGGATCCCACCCATGAAGTTCTAGCCCACAGGGTTTCCCTGACAATAGCAAAGGACTGGCCCATAGTGCCTCTGCCAGAGAAAATGGCGCTTGAGAGGGCCATGCACGGCCTTCCAGAGCTCTGTTTTCCCTGGCAGAGTGGTCAGGCCACAACAGGTGCCCCCCACATTGAGGTGGCCACACCCAGCCAACCCCCTGAGGTCAAACACAACCCTGATGTGGCCCTCAATGAAATTGAGTTTAACATCCCTGATCTACATTGAAGTAACACAAGTGGATAGAGATATCAGAAATAATACTCCCCAGAACCTAAGCTTTCTTGTCTCACTCAAGTCTTAAATGTACATCAGCAGAAGATTCCTCCTTGAAATGCTCTTTGAAAGTCCTGCTTTCTAGAGCACACTGTCACCATACTAGTGAGGCAAGAGAACAAGTCATCACTAGAGGGACACCAAAATGCAAGCATGTGCTCCAAGAGGTACATCCAACATTCTCTTTTCTATTCCCCAAACAACTTCCGAGATAGGCATCCATACAGGCAAAGAACCAGCATTCTTTCTTCAGTTTTCATATCTAATGGTATTTAGCCTGCATGGGATGATTTTAATGAAAAAAAAACCTATGTTTTAAAATAATGTAATATTTTTGTATATTTAAAGGACAAAATATGACTTGGAGATATAGCTATGTATGATTGATTAGTTTGTTTTTTTTACAGTGAGAGATTTTATAGCAATGAAATCATCATATTGGTGTGTGTCCTGAATATACTGTATATGATACAACATATATGGCTACAGAGATAGGCACTTATAAATGCAAGCCACATCTGAAATTAAGATAGGTAGGTCAGAAAGAAGCCAAGTAGCATGAGAAACCCTTCAGCGTTTACTGTAGAATTCGTTTCTATGTGGAATATTTGTAAAGATAAACAAAAACAAAAACACCCCAACAGTTTTATTGCTGGCAGCTGCTCAAAGTTAGACACAGAAGGTTTGTTTAAAAAAAAAAAAACAGCTTTTGCTTAGTGAAGCAGTAAAGGGCCCTGTGCACTCAACTGTTAGATAACAGATGCATACTTGCTATCACAATGCCTGTGAGTCACTCTGACAAGATTACATACTGCAGCTGAAGGTATTTATTTATTTAAATTGTGAAACATGCAAACCTTAGATTTTATAGCAAAGGTGCTCACTTGTAATCGTAACTGAGTGTATGTTAAATAACAAAGAAGAGAAAGAAGGAAAAATATGGGATTACATTTTGAATTCATTTCTTTCAAAGTCAAATTCAAACACTTACAACAATTGTAACCCAAACAACTGAATACAGATATTGAATCTACAGTAAATATTTACTATACAAGGAAATACATATTAGGGTCATTCCCCACCCATTTTGTAAAAATGTAAGGGAAATATCCTTTCTATATCCTGCTCTTAAAAGCGATCATTTTTGGATGAAAGGTATATCACACTAAAACAGATCATTTTCAGCTAAAATTGATAGAATAGATTATCTTAATTTGAATTCATTTTTAATCTATGTTCAGTACTATTAGAATATAATATTAGAATTGAAT
>JANHFT010002454.1:0-11406 GCA_032467955.1 Pseudoxenodon macrops
TGTATAAGACGCACCCAAGTTTTCACCCTCTTTTTGGGGGTAAAAAGTAGCGTCTTATAGTCAGAAAAATACGGTATGTACTGTAAAAAGGTTGCAATAAGCAATTGAATTGATTTTTAAAAATACAAAAGTTAAAAATACATTTTTAGACAATAGTATTTCAAAGAGCAGTTCACCTTCAATCAAGGCATAATATCAATTTATGTTGGATACAAATGTGAGGAAATTTTTTCACTGGGTCAACCATAGTTCTCCTTGTTTCAGACAAGTTGCACATTGTCATGTTTATGATTTATCATACAAATACCTGCATGCCTTTTAAAGAATTTGCAAAAACTGGGCTTGTTCTCTTTGGGCTGTTTGTTTGTGTGTGTATGTGTTGACATCTTAGCATTCAACATTATTCTTCCTGACTTTCTGCCATTTTGGGATTAATTCTACTAATTATAGAACAGGTTTTTCAAAGTGTTCACTGGAAAAAGACAAAAAAACTTTTAAATATTGTGATTTATTGCAGCTGGTCTTACTACTTTAAAATTTTATATATGTCCATATTCTGTAACATATATGAAAAAAGTGTGGCTTCCCAAACATTGAACTTCAATTTCTGATGTCCATTATTTTACTATACTTGCTAGGACTCTTGTGAGTTGGACTTCAGAAACATGGAGTACCATAAAGTCATCAATTTCTGCTGTGTAAGATAACCAGTTTCTACAAAAATGACATTCTTTTGGGCCTCTTTTTTTAACTAAAGTTGATTCCTAGAAAGTGCTCTCCAGATTCATTGAACTACTTCTTTGTCAGCCATATGCAGAATTACCATTGGTTATATGCACTGAGGATGCTGAAAGTGATAACCTATAATAGCTGGAGATGCTGATATAAATAATTATTCTCCAGAGGGATATTGTGTTAGTTTAGCCAGTATAAACAAGAGTCTTGTGGCAACTTAAACACTAATGAATGTATTATTACATAGCTTTGGTAGCTCACATCCATTTTATGGATTGAAGGGGGGGGAGAGAGAGAATTAGCTGATATAATATAGACTTTCCCTGTAATAAATGTTGTGATTTGCTTAAATACTGTTCATACAAAGGACTACTAAACATAGTTTGGATTCATACAAAAATGGAAACCGGAAATATTTAATGATACATCCTTCATTTTAAAAATCAATGCAGCTTAATTAAACACTGATTAAAATGATTATTAACATTTTTGTTATGACATCAAAACAGAATGGAACATACCCCACCAGCCACCTCATCCGCCTCCAGAACAGCCATGGATTCCTCCAGCCCCTGGATCAATGGATATTGTTCCTCCATCTGAAGACAGTAACAGTCAGGACAGTGGGGAATTTGCCCCTGACAACAGGCATATATTTAACCAAAATAATCACAACTTTGGGGGACCACCACCTGATAACTTTGCAATGGGGCCAGTGAACCAGTTTGACTATCAGGTGAAACATTTGTTATTTTAATATAAGCATGTGGAGTTCCGGCAGCATTGCTCTAAAGCAGATTTCAAGAGAGTTTATTTGTTTATTAAAATAGATTTTTATACAAACATTTACCCAGCTAAATTAGTTGTTCTACCAACTGTATTATCTATCAGATTGGCTGTGATACTGTACATATGTTGAGCTACACTGGATTAGTGTGATGTATTCTGTTTGGGATCACTTACGATAGGTTTGAGAAATTTCAGCTGCAGTCTAATGTAAATTTTATTTACATGATACTTCCTTTTATCTGGTTTTATAATTTTTACTAAGTTTTTTTGGGGGGTGTCCTTTCTTTGTTTTTGTTTTGCTTTTAAACCCCCATGTGATATTTATATATTAAAACTATATAAGGGATAGCTGTGTTTATATAAAACAGGTTCATGTTTTGTAAAGGAGAAAGGAGTAAAATATTAACATCACAAGGGTGAGATTAATTACTTATTACTAAAACTAAGAAAATAAGCCTGAAAATATATTGAGACACTCCCTATTAATTCTCTTAATAAATGAATACTTTTGTGAAAATTATGTATAAAGAACACAAAGGTTAACATAAAGGTAAATATTGTATAGATTATGATGCATACACCTTTAGCCACTCTGAAATTGGAGTCAGAACTGTAAAATACAATTTTATTTAGTTCATCTGTTTTGGCCTAGTCAGTTAAAAAACACGCTGGAACACTTTTATGTACCTAGGCATTCCCATTCATTTTGGTGAAAGCAGAGAATGAGTCTCTAGATTGAAAGGAGGGTGGGGCACAAGAATTTCTGCACATCTGTTATCTGTGCATATTTCTGGATGTTGTATCTATGAATTGAGACCTAGACAGTATTAAGTGTATTGTTTCAGGAGCACAAAGTATGGTTACATTTTTCTCAATTATGTGTTAGTGCTATACTAAAATTTGGTGTTACATATCATAGATATTTACAAACTAAATGAAGAGACTGTTCATAATAAATTAGCTTTTTATGTCCTTATATAGTTCGTTAAAAGTTGGAAACTATCATTTATTTGGTAGATTGGTCATCTGAAATTTTGAATAAAGTATATCCCATCTCGTAGACCCATATTGATGTATTAATGAAACTGAGATTGAAGACACAATTGATGAAGGCTATATACACTATCTAACAATTAGATATAATTTACGGAAGGTGGAACAATGACATGATTGACTAGCTTTCTGTAGAAGCTTTTCTTTTAACAGTAACAACATGCAACTGAAATTTACTATTTATTTAGCGTATGGCAAATACATGGACTTATCGTAGTTCAAATGTTAATATTCAGACCACCCAATGTGATGGATATTTGTCGAGGAGCACCACAGTAACACATGGATCCTATTTAGAGTTGACCAAACTGGCAAGGAAGGTCAAAACCTGGCACTTTTTGTATAGAATCATCTACGTAACTGCCTGTATCTGGGCGTTCAGCAGTCCATGTGGCTTTCCACTGTGTGTTGATGTCAAAGTTGTTAGATAATTTTGTTGTACTCCTTCGCTAAGGCTTCCTGCCTTCGTAGAGCTGGTGGTGCCATGTGGCCCAAGACGGGGAGCCAGCAGGCAGGAGTAGATTTTAATCCATTGGCATGTATATAGAGAGCCAGGAGTTCTACAAAGATTTCTGGCTGCCAACTGTCGTTAACTGCCAATTCTTCAATGTAGTCTGGCTGCCAATTGTTGCTAGTCGTTTGTTTCACACTACTGTGCTTACGAGGGTGCACCACGAGGAGGCGAACTAGCACCCCACCCCACAACTGAACTGAATTCATTTCTTAAATCCACATTTCCAGAAGAGCTGATAGCACTTAAAACTTATAAGAGAAAATCCCAAATCATTAGGAAAACATTAGATGGTTTTATTTCTGATAATGAGTAGATTTTATTTCCTGAAATCATGATTCATGTTTAAAAGAATGCACGTTCCTTCCTCACACATACTCTGAAAAACGGTTATACTCAGATTTCAGTAATATACAAATACTTTTTAAAAAAAGACAAAAATTGCTTGATTGTATAAATCCTTTAAAAACAGTATGGGCATATTCTTACAATTATCTTTCATTAAAAGAAAAAAATGTTCTTAATTCATGTACATCATGCTCTTAATGACCAGCATTGTAAATTGAGTATTTGCCAACTCATCCTTTAACCATAAAGAGGTTATTTACTTACTTAAATAAAATATGTCAATTTTTGCCTAAGAAGTGAGAATTGATCATGAGAATTTCACCTAATAAATTACTTAGATTTCTTTGCTTGCACATGCATGATAATTCATTTATATAATAGAAAAACCATATAGTATCATAATCTCTTTAGAAGAACACATGATTTAATTCCCTTTGCCTGTCAAAATTACTTTAGAAAAATAAGATGAATATTAGGTATATCCTGATGACCTACAAATAAATGCCAAATCCCCAATAAAATATAATTTATGTTCCTATAGATCTCTTGAGTCTCTATTTCCTCAATGGAAGATTCCAGCTCCATATTATATATGGTTTTTAAAAACCTTTTAATGTCATAGTGTAATACAGCATGGGCTTCTCTTTTACAAAATTACTTTTTAAATGGTAAAAAATCCTTTTCATTAATCTTTGCATTCTCCCTAAAGTACTCTGGACTCTCTAGTAGAAACAAAAAATATTCTATACAGAGATCAAGTCCTTTTCTCTTTTCTCTTTTCTTTTCCTCTTTTCTTTTCTTTTCCATTTCACCTTTTTACTGAGAAACCGTTAGGGGAATCTGTAGCATTGAGTTAAAGAAAAATGAACTTCATTACTTTTTCAGCATGGGACCAATTTTGGTCCACCTCAAGGTGGGTTTCATCCACCTTACTGGCAGCCTGGACCACCAGGGCCCCCAGGACCTCCAGCACCTCCACCACCTCCTCAAAATCGAAGGGAAAGGCCAGCATTTAGAGATCGCCAGCGATCACCGATCACATTGCCCGTGAAACAGGAACCCCCTCAAATTGGTATGTCTTCAGCATATTTAGTTTAATGTATGTGATACACACATTTTGAAAATACAAGTTGTTGATTGCTGAGTTTCACGGCCCATAACTGAGTTATGCATACTGTACTTAATTTCACTTCTCTGTGCTTCATCTTAAATAGAACAACTTATGGACCTTCAGCTACAGCCTAACAGATGTTTTCTGATATGGCCCATGGAAATAATTATAAAACTACTTAGAGACGGTTAACTTTTAAAAACCCTGATAGGGCTCAGAAAGTTTGCATTTATTAAGTAATTTATTTTATGATGCTGTAGATGCTGTTAAACGTAGAACTCTACCTGCTTGGATTCGTGAGGGCTTAGAGAAGATGGAAAGGGAAAAACAGAAGAAGCTAGAAAAAGAGAGAATGGAACAGCAGCGTTCTCAACTGTCTAAAAAGGAAAAGAAGGAAATTACAGAAGCAGGAGAAGAGGGTGGACCTCGGTTACCACAGAAAAGTAAATTTGTAAGTGGGAAAATTCCTGTAGAGTATGTACAAGTTTGCATATTTAAAATGCTTCATTTTAATATATTTTTTAGAAAACAAAGTTGTATTTTACCAGCAGTGTTGGTAACACAGGCAGTAGGTTGTCCATACTTTTCCTAATTGTCAGGCTCCTAAAAGCAGATGGGTAATTTTAATTGCAAGATCCTGCCCAAAATATGGAATGTGTCAGGCAGTCTTGATCAGGCAAAATAGACCTTAACCTTGTCATTTCCTTTTGCATCAATACCTTTTTTAATTTTTGTCAGTGTGAGTAGTCAACATTTGAAATATGAAAGTTCCTTGTTGAAGAGCTACATTTCTTGTTGTTTTATAGGATAGTGATGAAGAAGAGGATTTTGATAATGTAGAGGCTATAAGTAGTGGAAAAGTCACCAGAAGCCCATCTCCAACTGCTCATGAGGAGCAGAGTGAACCAGAAATGACAGAGGAAGAAAAGGATTATCAGATGGTACAATTCGTTTTTGGATCATTTTATTTGCCATACATTTGATTGTTGATATAATAGGAGCCATCATTAAGAAAAAATAATTTTGTATTAAATTCTATTTTTTTAACTTAATTGATACAATTTAATTATAATTTGTAATTTGAAAGAAATATATTTAAGCTTAATTAGGAAGGTTTCTTTTGATTGTTAACCATTATTGAAATAAATCAGTTAAAGATTTCATCCTTAGATATTCAGAAAAGCTGCTATTCTTTAGCCAAGTTATTCTAATGGAGACATCAAACATCTGTTGCTAAATTGAAATTTTATCGGTATGCTGATACATCTATTGCATCAAAGTGTGTTAAACTGAGATCTGTTACAATGAGGGTTTACTGTGGTACATTCTTTTACTTGATATTTTGCATAGGATGCCATATAACTATTCTTGGCATAAATATGCTGTTTCTCTTGCTGTTACCAAATCCTTTGATATTTCTTTTTCAAGAAGTGAGATGCCTTGAATTGGGGTAGTTGAGAATAGCATCTGAATGAATGTTTATCTTTAAATTTGTTCAGATGTTGCTGACAAAAATGTTGCTGACAGAAATTCTCCTAGATGTCACCAATGAAGAAATTTATTATGTGGCTAAAGATGTCCATCGTAAAGCAATAAAAGGTATGTTTAGGCTTCTAATAGGTTCATTAATTGTCCTTGTGCATGTCTTCTAATAGTTTAAAGTATATAAGCATATGTTCATATATAATATCTGTACTTAAAATAATTTAAATGTAAAGTTCCAAAAATGCATTTGAAATCAGATATTGTTGTTCTGTGTAGTTTATAGCGTTAAATATTTCATTTTTTCAATTTAACTTTTTAAAAATTATGTTGAGTTTTTAAATAGAATTTTCTGGTTGTAATTTAGATGAGCAAAAAAACTATAAGTCAAAGTTGTATAATTAAATATTTTTGTGATCCTGCTATTCAGCTTTAAAAAAAACCAGGAATCTTATTTTGTATAACTCTGAATAAATTAATTAATATACTGATTGCAGGTAAAATGTATTAATCTGTTAATGCCTTATTCTAAAGAACTGCTTTTTAATTGTATCATTAATTTACAGTTTAAATTTCTAAACAATCATGGCCAGAAATTACTGGGCTTTCAATGGATGATACGTGTTTAATGTTTTTTCTCTCCTCCACAAAACAGCAATAGTAGTAGATTTAACAATACCATAGACTCTCATGACTATGAAAACGTGGCTATTTGTGTTAACATGTTGTTCCTGTTGTTGATGTGATACAAAGCTCCTGCAAAACAGCTGGCACAGTCCAGTGCATTGGCTTCCCTCACTGGACTTGGTAAGTATGTTCCTGATTTTTGAGAGGGACTTAATGGGGAGAGGTGTTGCTTGCATTCCTAAATATGTATTGAAACAAGAGTGAAGCTATCCAATATGCATTAGGCAAGCATCAAGTAACCTAGGACCTATCTCACAAAAGTTATACTGAAATCTCTGAAAACTGTAATATTCTTTCTGTGCAAGCCTTCCCTGAGGTTGGAGGTTGGGTGTTTTTGGCCAGATATCTAATATGGTATCTAAAATACAATGGACTTGAATGATTTGTATTTTTTAAAAACTCTACTGTGTTAGTGTATGTTTAAATTTAAAAAACCCCACAATAACACCTACTACTTTGTCTTGCCAAAAATCCCACACAACAAAATGCATATTTTGAATTATCATAGCTAGTTCTTGATATTAGAACATGCTGGATATGAAATTCAGAATTGCATCCTATGTTGTAATAGATTGTGTAAAAACTTTGCATGTCAGTGTAACATTGATAATGCTGTCGTATTATTGTGACATTAAATAAATATATTATTTTCACCACTATGATGAATTCTTTTGTTAGTTTAAATGTATTTGGAAAATAATTTTAAAATTAAGAACCTGGGAAAGAAAGTAAAGATGCTTCTAAACCAGATGCTCAAGATTACTTTCTACCAGTTTTTCAGATCTATCTTTTGGGGGAAGAGAAGTCCATTCCTATTGCATATCTGTACCTTTTTAATGTACAGTCTTTTCTGAATGCTAAGACAATTGATTGGCATTAGGACTTTTTAAAGCCCTGGATATTGAAGCTGACTGAAATCACTGTAACGATATCTTGAAGGACAGATCTTAGGCATTGCACTTCAGAGTCTATTTTCTTGCTGATGTATTCTAAGCATTTGGTACTGGCTCTGTAAAGAGCTTTTTCACTCATATTGAGCAGAAAGTATGTAATCTTAGCGATTGCTTGCTTGGAAAACATGGCAAGCTATTCCGGATGAAGTAAAACCAGATACTGGACAGCAGGTCAGATGTGTGGCCCTTGAACACTCCAGTCAACCACCATTGGCACTTCCTCCAGAATAAGTGGCTTCTTCAGTGAAGAAGTGAAAGATGGGCAATGTGCACTCCTCTTTGCCCTGCAGAAATATTAAGAACCAGGATTAATCTTTCCTCGTGATAGACTAGGCTTTATGCACGCAGGTGGACTGGGTGGTTATGGATCAGGAGACAGTGACGATGAGAGGAGTGACAGAGGCTCTGAGTCATCTGATACTGATGATGAGGAACTACGACACAGAATCAGGCAAAAACAAGAAGCATTTTGGAGGAAGGAGAGAGAACAGCAACTACTGCTAGAGAAACAGCTGGAAGGTATGTGTACATGCATTGGGAGAGGGACTCATGCTTATAGCAGAATATTTTAACCTCTTAATATGTTAACTCTGTGTGTAGCATTTCATGAGACAGTTGGGCAGAAGCCTCTTTTGTGCACACATGCACAGATAAGGCCTTGAAATAGCCTTGCCATGCTATGTGCTTGTTTTATACCTTACTGATACAGATCCATAGAGGCCTTTCACAACTACCTAATCAGATGATTTGCACAGGTCTAACTTATTATGTGATACTATATACCCAACCAAAGCTATTGAACTTATGGTAAACTAATTGTAGGAAATCAGGTTATGGTTTCTCCTGCGTCTGTTGTATGTTCTCCTGAGAGTCATCCAGTGATTTTTGCTGCCATGGAACTATTGTGGAAGAATTACTATTCTAACACATTTTATCTTAACATTGTTACTAGCCAAAAAAATAGAAATAGTTACGTATCTGTTCCACTTTATTTGTATGATTTGGGATTTGTTTCTCTTTGGCACATATTTTATAGAAGAAAAGCTCCAAAATGAGAGAATTGCAAAAGAGATGAGTGAACTTGCCAGTAAAGAGCAAGGCAGCAATTCACCAGTAGAAGATGTGAAAGAAGCTGAGGAGGAGGATGCATTTGGTGAAAAGAAAAAGTCTCCAAAAGAAATAACACCAGACATCGAACCCAAAAAAGAAATTAAAGAAAAAGACAGAGCAGGAAGGAGTAGGTCAAAAAGTTCAAGTAGTGCTAGTTCAAGTAATAATAGCAGAAGTAGCACCAGTAGCACCAGTAGCAGCACAGCTAGTAGTTCATCTTATAGTAGTAGTTCAGGTAGCAGTCGCAGCTCTACACATTCTTCCTCCCCCAAAAGAAAAAAAAGACGTAGTCACAGTAGGTCACCTAAAGTTAGGCGTAGCAGAAGTAGGAGCTATTCACATAGAAATAGAAGAGAAAGGAGCAGGAGCAGGGGTAAAGTAAGAGAAAGACAGAGATCTAGTAGACACAAGAGTATAGAAAGAAGGGAGAGGAGGCGAAATCATAGTCCTTCCCATGACCGAAACTGGGAGAGACGTAGAAGTGATAGTCACTCAAGAGATAGACTTACTAGCCATTCCACTTGTAGTGGGAGTCGAGATAGGCATAAAAGTGAAGATCAGCACAGGAGCATAAGTGGGAACAGGCACAAACATAGCCACGATAGTAAAATTCAAGAAAGAAAAAAGGAACGCAGTAGGAGCATAGAGAAAGATAAAAAAAAGAATAGGGAGAGGGACCGAGATCAGGAAAAGCGCAGGGAGAAACAGAAAAAAGAAGACAAAGACAGTAAAACTGGCAATCATGAAGAGAGATTAAAAAGAAAAAGAGATAGCGAAAGAACTCTCTCTCGCAGTGATTCCTTGTCTTCAAAAATGTTAAGGCGTGATTCTAGGCAGGAAAGCAAGAAAAGTTCTACCAAAGAGAGCAAAAAGCATTCAGGTTCAGAATCTAGCACAAGGAGCAGTTCTGAGTCACGAGACAGCAGCAAAGAAAAGAAGCCGAAGAAATCAAAGCATAGTCGGTCACGGTCCATGGAGAAATCTCAAAGGTCTGGTAAGAAGGCAAGCCGCAAACACAAGTCTAAATCACGATCAAGGTAGTATTCTTTTAAGTATTTTGCTTGATTTATATATTTCTTTATATTTCAATTCTTCATCATGCTTGCCTGCAACATATATATATATATATATATATACATATTTTGCAAATTAAACTAATTTCCATAGATTATTCTTCTGGTGGGATGGGGAGACACCTTTGATCGCTTAAAAAAAAAAAGAAATACAGTTATTAAGCCTAACGTATATGCTTTTTATTCTTTTCCCTTTAATTTTCCCCACTTTTTCTTTATTTTTCAGATCAATGACTCCTCGTCGTAAACGCTGAGGAATGATATGACACTAGTCATAATGATTTAAAAATTCCATGAGTTTTTAAGGGCTTGTCTCATTATAGAGGCTCATTATAGAGGCTACAGTTGTGGCTATGTAGATGGAAGCTGACCCCTTTTTTAACAAAAAGATCTGTAAATAGCTGTATTTTTTGGAAACACTGCTCGGAGTTAAGTACTTGCTAGGAATTCTTTGTATTTACATTTTTCAAAACAGTAGTGCTTACCTAAGGCTATGAAATATGTCATTCTCTTTCAGCTGTAATGTTCTTAAATTGCTATTGAATGTATTGTGATGTCAATAAAGTTCTTTAGTTCATTTTTTTGTTTAAATTCTTCTATTTTTGTTTATTTTAAATATTCATTTGCAAGGCATTTTTCTTTTGTAAAATGCTTCATAGTAGTATAACTTCTGGGTTTCATCTTTGGATAAATCTGAGTCAATTCTCTGATAAAAGAACTGTTTGGGAAACCCCCCAAAGATTTTTGTTTTATTTTAATGGTATCCTTCATCATACTGTGTGTGAAAAAAATGTGGATAATTACTGTAAGACATACCAAGGCTAGCCAAACAGAAATAGTACGTCGAGGTAACTTACATGAAACAAGTTTATATCTTTGCAACACTTCCTCGTATGATTGGAGAAGTTAATACTGCTTTTGACTCAGTTTCTTTCTGTAATTATAACGTTAAAGGTCACTAAAATAACCTTGTGTTAATAAGTTTAACTAGGTCTAATCTTACAATTTACCAGCTAAGATGATGATTGCAAAATAAAAATGCTGTTTATAACATCTTAGAAAATGCTAAAGTAAGCAGTTTTTTGTTTGGTAAACATGAATTCTAAAGAGACCTTGGTGTTGAAAGTAGGCTTAAGCATCTTACATCTTCCTATCAGAGTTGGGAACTTTCATTTTGATTTCTCATTTACTTCAAAAAGTTAATGGCATATCTTGGTATTTAATAACTTATAATTGTGCAGACTAAATTTATAGGGAAGTAGAGTTGATATGATCCTAATGAACATAATACCTGAAAAAATAGGAACTAAGATGTCAATATCATACTATGTACTTTGAGCAACCCTCTTCATGTATTGTACCTTCCAGGTGCATAATACCAATAGTCCTTGCTTAATGACTGGTTGCTAAGTGATTGACGTTACAGTGGACCCCCTGTAAGCTGCTTACAACCTGTTCCCGAAGTTTGTGCTGCTGCAGCACCCCTCCAGTCATTTGCCTTTACAACTAATTGCAGGGACACTTAACAGGCTCCCCCTGTTTTGCCCCCCCCCA
>JANHFT010002454.1:11506-30522 GCA_032467955.1 Pseudoxenodon macrops
CGCTAGCCAGATGAATACCTGGTAGGCAGATTCTTTTCCCTATTTTCCTCCCCAAAAACTCAGGTGCGTCTTATACTTTGAAAAATACGGTAAATCCTAAGATTTCATGAATCCAGTATTCTATAAATGGAATTCCATTCACTCTCCTGTCCCCTCTATATATATCCTGTAAACATCTCTGCTGATCTCAAGGATGAATGGGAAATTGGGGAAACAAGGAATCTGGTTTGCTAATAGATCTTAGTCAACCAATATTTATTATTGGAATTAGTCTGTGGTCACAGACAAATTTATTATGGCTTTAACAGATGGGTCCTTAAAAATATGTTTCTTATAATCACTTTTTGGAAAACCTGTAAGTTAAAAGTATTGCTTTTTATCAGGTAATCGCAGAAGACAACTTCATCAGATATTTCAAGAATCCTTTTGTATTAAAGTTCAGTTAAACTATGGTGAACTTGTAAATTTGACTAAAGTGAGAAACAAAATGTAAGTATAGTATTTTGATTTACTAGTAATTATTCATAATTATTTTTATGGAAAATGTGCTTCATAATAAATTATCATTTGTAAGAACGTTCTAATAAGAATGGCAATTCAAGTTGTTCTTTTTAAAATACTATTCATATGTAGGAAATTATAATGCACTTAACTAATGCCCTCTGGATGCACTGGGACTTCCAATTTTGGTCACCATGATGTAAAAAAGATGTTGGAACTCCAGAAAGAGTGCAGAGAAGATCAACAAAGATTATTAAGGAACTGGAGGCTAAAACATAAAGAATGGTTACGGGAATTGGGTATGTCTAGTTTAATAAAAAGAAGGACTAGAATTGACATGATAGCAGTATTCCAATATCTAAGGGGCTGGCAAAAAGAAGAGAGGGTCAACCTATTCTCCAAAGGCAGGACAAGGCAGGACAAGAAGCAATGGATGGAAACTAATTAAAGAGAGAACTGACCTAGAACTGAGGAGAAATTTCCTGACAGTTAGAATGATCAGTGAAACAACTTGTCTCCATAAGTTGTGGATGCTCCATCACTGGAGGTTTTAAAGAACACTTTAAAATGCTTTAAAGAAGCAGGACGTTTCCCTGAAGGCTCCGGAGGATAAAAAACAGCCCAACAAGCAAACCAGAAGTCCATTCCCGAACTTCCAGTTTGCCCGTAGGGCCGCTTTTTTTCTTACGGAGGATTCCCTGAAGCCTCTTTAGGGTGAAAAAAACCTCAAAGGGCAAAACGGAACTCCCTTTGGGCCGTTTTTCACCCTCTGGAGGGCGAAAAACAGCCCAATTGGGGGGAGGTGTGCATGCATAGTGCAGTGTGCATGGGGAGGGTGGTTGTGTGCCGGCATGCGCGCTGCCATTTTTGGCACGCAAGAAGAAAAAGGTTAGCCATCACTGGCCTATAGCATATGGATTCAAAGTTCCAACATCTGAAACTTTTTGTAATTATGTATTATGTATTCTTCCACTTTTTGAGTAGAATGAAAACTATAGTATTGAAATTATAGTATTGAAAATTGCATACCTGTATGGGTTTGGCATATCCATGTTTTCCACAAACAAAGTTATTTCTTTACAATCATTTTTGCTAATTGTGTTTGACCTGATGAAATTTTGTTTAGAAAATTTACAGGTCAACCATACAGCACTTCGCAAACAGTAGATCCAGAAGAACTTAGAAGATTCAAACGGCTGGCACACAAGTGGTGGGATGAGGATGGAGAATTTGCACCCCTGCATTCTATGAATGATATTAGAGTTCCTTTTATTAGGTAAAATTTTAAAATACGTTGATATTTTCAAGCTCTTGTCAGAAATTGAAATTAGTAAGAATTAACAACTTTTGAAATTGAATCATAGTCTTAGTTACTACTATTTAGTTAAAGCTTGTATGGATCCCAAAACTAAAGTATAATGGATATAAAATGTCTACCCACCCCTGTTAAAATGCCAGTTTTTTGAGATATAAAAAAAATAAGACCAAAATAAATCACTTCAGATGTTTCCCCCACCTGTAATATAATTTAAGCTATACTATTCCACTGAAAAACAAATTTTGAACATTTTATAGGGGTGAAAAAAACAGTGAAAAAAATGCTTACAATTACGTGGTTGCGTAAGTGTGCACACACCCTTAAACTAATACTTTGTTCAAGCATCTTTTGATTTTATGACAGCATTCAGTCTACCTGTATGGCACATCTTGCCTTAAGAATCTTTGCCCACTCTTCCTTGCACAAGCGCTCCAAATCTGTCAGATTGTGTGGGCATCTTCTGTGCGCAGTCCTTTTTTCTGGCCACACCATACATTTTCAATTGGATTCAAGTCCAGACTCTGGACCATTCCAAAAGTTTGATCTTCTAGTGAAGCCATCCCTTTGTTGGTTTGGAGGTATGATTTGAGTACTTGTGGTGTTGAAAGGTAAAATTCTTCTTCCTCTTCAGCATTTTAGCAGCGGCCTGTAGGTTTTGTGCCAAAATTGACTGACTGGAATTGTTCCTAATTCCCTCCACCTTGACTAAAGCCCCAGTTCCAGCTGAAGAAAAGCAGCCTTAAAGCATAATGCTGCCTTCATCATACTTCAGTGTGGATATGGTATATTTTTTGGTGATGCAGAGTGTTCTTTTTGCATCAAACATACTTTTTGGAATTATGGCCAAAAAGTTCAACCTGATCTCTTCAGACTATAACACGTTTTCAACACACTTTTCTCAGATTTGATGTAGGTTTTTGCAAAATGTAGCTGGGCTTGGATGTTTTCTTTGTAAGAAAAGACTTCTGTATTGCATCCTACCCCACAGACCATAAATACAAAGACTATGGGAGATTATTGTTCCATGTAGTACGCAATCAGTATTTGCCAGAAATTCCTGCTGTAGATCATTGGCAGCCTCTTAAATGAGGTTTTTTTTCCTTTTTCATCAATTTTGGAGGGACACCCAGTTCTTGGTAATGTCACTGTTGTGCTATATTTTCTCCATTTGCTGATGACTATCTTCACTGTGTTCTATGGTATATTCAATACTTTGGAAAACTTTTTGTACTCTTCTCTGACTGATACCTTCCAACAATGAGATTGCATTGATGCTTTGTAAGCTCACTTTAATTGATGGCAGGTATGTACTGATTATTATTTAACATCAGTTTGAGTGTGATTGGTTAATTCTGAACACAGCCACATACCTCCTTATAAGATGGTGTGCACACATATGCAACCATGTTATTGTGTTTTTATTTTTCCCTGAAAGATTTGTTTGCTTTTAAATGAATTGTACAGCTTATATGTTATATGAAAGATGGAAACAATTCTGAAGTGATTTATTTTGTTCTTTTTTTTTTACATCTCAAAAACCTGCCATTTTAGTAGGGATGCGTAGACTTTATATCCATTGTATAATTAATTAAACAAGTAGTACAGTTTTCTATATATATTAATTGAGAAGTCAGTCCCTGAATTTTACCATCACCATTTGCAAGATGGTGACATTATTGATTAGGGAATATTTTAATCAGTTACAGTTATTTTTCTGAGTAAATGTTGCTTCTGAAGTTGTGTGGTGGTAAATGTTGTAATAGTGTATGTTGAAATCAAAGGTGTTGATAATAAATTGATTTTTCTCTTTATGGTACTTTAAAAGAATAAATGTTGCAGTTGTGGTAATATGCAAGAGTCTTATTTTTTTTGTTTTTAATTAAATCGTATTTGTTTTCTATTTTGTGTAAGAGATACTATATTGAATCTGAGAAATGACCATGAGCTAGGAAGCCCACTCTTTAGCATGAAGATCCTAGATGTTGGCTGTGGTGGTGGACTACTTACTGAGGTAGCAATTGCACATTTAATGATGATGAATGTCTTTCTCGTCTGCCTTTAGTTAATAGGAGGAAACACCAAACTTTAAAATATGTTTTTATTTCTTTAAAAACCCTGTTTAGCTAAAGTGAACTCTCCTTGAAACCACAAAGACATTTGCTTTTAGCATCATGGAAATTGCTGTCACATTTTATCCAGATTAGGTAGGTAGCAAGAAACAGGCTACAAGTTTTATATTGTCATTTAGCGCAGGAAACATGATCCTTACCAGCCAGCAAAACATTTCATCAGGAGGCTGGATAGCTGGTTTCACCATTGATGTTTACAGAGGGAACTCCACCATCTGCAGTAGGTTATTATGATAGAAAGGAACGAAGAAGGGAGAGTATATGGCAAATGTAACAGGATTTAATACTGTGTTTCCCCGAAAATAAGACAGGGTCTTATTTTCTTTTGACCCACGAAATAAGCACTTGACCTTATTTTCGGGGAGGTCTTAATATTTTTGAGGTGCAGGAAAAGGCGAGTGTGGTCATCTCATGGCTACTGCTGTTTTGGGAGGGCTTATTTTCAGGGTATGGCTTATTTTAATGCATGTGCTCAAAGCCTGATTGGACTTATTATCCAGGGAGGTCTTATTTACAGGGAAACAGGGTATGTCTGTGCTTGTGAAGATGTGCAGGCATTAGAATGACTCTATACAACGTGTGTATAGAGAAATTGTGCATCTCTTGGCTATGACAGATATGATGTTTCCCAAACACTACAGCATGGAATGTTGGCTTTCAATCTTTCTGCTTTATTGAAACTTCTGCCACATTTGTCATTACTCCGTTTAAGTGATATTACATTTCAGTTTGGGGCAGATGTCCCTTTTTTTCTTCTAAACCTTTAAAAATGATATTAATATACTTAAATATTGTAATTTCAATTTAATTATAATTATATACGCCTCATTTAATCAATTAGAAAATAAGAGGCAGAATTAGTCTAAAGCAAAGGAAAATGTAGCTGTTAATATGTTTAAGAAACATTTTGGGGGGTAGCCAACATTTTAGGAATACCCAACTTGAGGATAATCAATGAAATACCGTGTTTCCCCAAAAATACGACAGGGTCTTATTTTCTTTTGAGCCCCGAAATAAGCGCTTGGTCTTATTTTCGGGGAGGTCTTATTATTTTTGAAGTGCAGGAGGCGGCAAGTGTGGTCACCTCATGGCTACTGCTGTGTTTTGGAGTGGACTTATTTTCAGGGGACGGCTTATTTCAGCACATGCGCTGAAAAGCCTGATTGGGCTTATTATCCGGGGAAGTCTTATTTTCAGAGAAACAGGGTAGTTCCCTAACAAAATGTTAGGATTCATATTTTATTAGTGGAATATTTAATTTTAGAGGGTAAGGAAGCGTGAGCATTAAGATTAAGTAACTTTAGCTATATTTGTCAGTGATATGGAGACTTTTTCATAGTTTAATACAGGATAAAATGACATATTTATGGTATTAGCCCCTAGCTAGACTGGGAGCTTCAGTTACTGGAATTGATCCTTTGGAAGACAATATCCGGACGGCAGAACTGCATAAATCATATGATCCAGCCCTTACTAAAAGAATTCAATACAGAGCCTGTACACTGGAGGATATTGTGGAAGAGGGATCAGAAAAATTTGACACAGTTGTTGCCTCTGAAGTAATAGAACATGTGGCTGACGTTGAAAAGATCATCCAATGCTTTGGTGAAGTATTAAAAGTAAGTTTAAAAAAGATAAAGTAGATCTCAGTGCTATACTTTTTTTTTTTTTTACTATAAAAATCTCTTTTTTTGCATTTATGTTTCTTTTCATTTTAGTGGCTCATTACTCTAAGGTAAAATTTGGCTCATAATGTATTCTGATTATCTAGACTGAATGCCATCAGGAGTATTCCCTTCATAGTATTTCCTTTCTATTCTGAAAATATTGATCTAGGCAATCTAAATAGTGAATACATATGAATTTTATTCTTATTTTATTTTGTACAGTACTCAATTTTTTTCAGCTACATGACTTTTTTTCCAGTGGAGTCCTTTGTCATTGACTTAAACTTTTTGTATTAACTTTTTTTTAACCAAATCTTGTAATTATATTCTTTATATGTTTTTTATTGGTAGTTGTATAAATAACCAAGTTGCAAATTGCCCTTTGTTTTACATTAGCCCGAAGGTTCCCTCTTTATTACTACAATGAACAAAACTCAGCTCTCCTACGTTTTTGGCATTATCGTTGCTGAGAAATTACTGGGTATTGTTCCAGTAGGCACTCATGACTGGGAGAAATTCATATCACCTGAAGAATTAGAGCGTCTTCTGGAATCAAGTAGGTATTACGCTTCAAGAAGGTGAGCAATCACATGGCATATTTTAAATATGACTACTCGTTGACTTCGAGTTATCTGTAACAAAGATGTTGCGTAAAGAAAACACACTTCGGTCAGATGATTTTGAAAAATGAAAAGTTAATACATCTTTGCTCAACCTGGTCTCTTCCAGCTCAGCCAATTTATTGTTAGCATTACTGGTAGAGAATTCAGGGAGTTGAGGTCATAGCACATCTGGAGAATTCCAAGTTGAAGGAGAGTGTAACAGCAATTTGGTGCCTTCCTGATAAGTTGATCTGCAACTTTTATCATTACTGATTCATAGGAGACTTGAATAAAGCTGATTATTTTACAGAGGAGATTAAAAAAAATGTTCCTTTGGCATGAACCTGGTTTTCTAAAGCATATTTTATTCCATGTTAAAATTCTCTGATTAAATATTTTGCAATTTTAACATCAGCTCCATTGCTCCATTGTTGCTTTCAAGCTGGCTATCACGGCAGGCCCAGCTGAGCTTTCCAAAGGGTGGAGGAGTTGAGAAAAGGAAAGCACAGCCATAGTCACATGGTTTCCCACTTAGTGACCTCTTCACTTAACAGAGCTGCTGGTTCCAGTTGATAAATGAGGACTACCTATGGTAATTTCATCATTGTGTCAGAATTACCATATTTTTCGCTCCATAAGATGCTCCTGACCATAACACGCACCTAGATTTAGAGGAGGGAAATAAGAAAAAAAAAACTGCCTCTGCGTCCCAGCATTCATCCGGTATTCATCTGGCTAGCGTCCTTGCAGCAAAGAGCCTGCTTTCTCCATGTCTGCTGCCTCTGTCAAGGAACGCTGGAGCTTTTGCCTTCGAGCAGCTGATCAGCAGTTGGATCAGCCTCCCGGAATACCGTCGATCAGCTGTTCCAGGTGGCAGGGATTGCTGCTGCTGTTCGCCACTGCTGCCTGTCGCCCATATTCGCTCCATAAGATGCACAAGACATTTCCACCCACTTTTGAGAGGGAAAAAAGTGTGTCTTATGGAGCGAAAAATAAAGTATATTGCAGGAGCTTGGAGGCATTCAGTGTAAATGATAGCTTTTTAAAAATAAATTGTCCTCAATATGTTCCCTTTCTTTTCCTTACCTGCAGATGGTTTTTCAGTTAAGGTGGTCAAAGGCATGTTATACAACCCCCTTTTTAGATCCTGGAGTTGGACTGGAAACACTAGCATTAACTATGCACTCCATGCAGTTAAATCAAGCATGCAAGAACAACTGGATCTGAAGGAAGCCTCCACAGAACATCAACAAGCAGAAGCTAACATCAGAACTGCTAGCTAAGACAAAGTCCATAGTTGCTACAGCAGCACGGAAGAAGATGTGATAAATAGCTGTAATAAATCAGAAAGGGGCAAGCAACCTTGTTTTCAAAATGTTGGCTAAAGGATTTGCTGCCACCTCGGCATACATGGTAGAGGAATTATTGTTCATAGTAACATATTTGTGGATAAACATTCTGTGCAACTTGTTGGAAGTCTGAAATAATTGTGAGAATGATTGATTTTAAGACTTTAGAATTATTGGTTTTTATTGCCATTTGTAAAATCATTACTCAAAATCAACAGGTGGCCTATTTTTAAATGTAAAATCATGTACATCACTAACTTGGTGCTTCCCCCAGGGTTAACTTTGTCTAAGCATGATGTTACAGCTCTAAAGAGAGTGAGGCCAAATTCTATGTAAAGACCAATTTTTTTGAGCCTAGAATTCATAACTGGAAGTTCCAAGTTACCCAGTTATTCAGATACTATAAGACATGGGTGTCAAGCTCACTGTGTCACGTTGCCATCATGTGATATATCATGATGTTTTTTCTTTTTGTGGAACGGGTGGGCGTGGCCTGCACGTGACACATCTGGCCCACGGGTTGCCAGTTTGACATCCCTGCCACCAAATCAAAATTTAAAATTCAGATGACTACTAGAGGGCAGAAAAGTGATGCAACAAATTAACTCTTTGCTGCCTTCTAGTGGCTATCTGGAATTTTGAAGCCCAAATCTGGTAATGCTAATTGCCAAGCCTCACCTTCCCTTTGTATCCCCCCCTCTCAAAACCTCTTTTAATTAAAAAAGAGTGACATTGAAATGCTGCAGAAAAGCATCCTGTCCCTACCATCATCTTTGTTTTGGGAACCAAACAGGTTTCATATAGTTACTTAATAATAAAAACAGTGGGCAACTGTAGACATCTCAGAAATAAAGAACAGAAATAAACAGCGGTAGTAGGGAATCTCCTTTGTGTGTGGGGAGATAAATGGGTAGTTTGCTAATTTGGTGCTTTGTTGCTGAGTTCATATGTATATATGTATGGATTTGTGAATAACTTTCACAGAGGTCAGTTGCAGAAGTGCCCATGACAGGTTGTTGAAGTTTAAAATGTATATGCTGCCTGGAATGCTTTAGGGACAAATTGTGACTAGCTGGTACATTGAATGATACAATGGTTTTTAAACAGGTTTTATTAAATAAATCAAAATTGAGTTCACATAACATGCTAAGACAAAATACAAAGATAACATGGTTTAGTGTGATGTATGAGTCTCATTCTGTTAGAGCTTTGGTTTACGACATTGATGCACATAAAGAGCCTAAATACATTCTTCGATGTAGCAGAAAGAACAATGGGATGCCTTGTGTGAATTGTCTATTGGGAATATAAATCCTCCATGTTTTATCAGACTTTCTTCCTTTCACAGAGATTTTCTAGGTGTTAAAAGGTAACCTTCACTGTTTCTATATCAATTTCAATAGCTATCTGCTTTATGATGGAAGGTAGTAATGGAGTGTTAAATGAGGAAATTTGGGGTGGTAGGAGGGGAGGAGATTATCATAACGGGTGAGAGATGATCAAAGCTTGCTTCTTTGAATGCATGGTTACTTTATGGGCAGAAAGAACACCAGCAAATCGATCACTAGTCTAGTCAGACTTGCATCATTGAAAAATACTTTTGAAGTGTTCAGTATCTGGGTTTTGCCACTGTTTCATCTTCACATTGTATCTTGGCTACAAAAGTGCTAGGAATTATTTTGTTGGATGTTGATGTCACCTACTTTAAAAAACATGGGCTGCAAAATATGCTTCACAACGGATGAAGCATATTTTTTTATTGAAGGGACAGTAATTACAGACCACTTCAAAAATGTTTTGAAATAGAAATAGCTAAGGTGTAGTGTTAGAAGATCTAAGACCTGCATTGCACGTATCATGTTTAAGAACAAGCCACAAACATTTTAAGCATTAGCAAGCATAAATATTTTATATGAGGTTATGATAGAGCCATTGGTGCCCAATAGTTAAGTGTAATGGGTCACTTTCCATATATAGCAAGAAAAAGACAATGACAGTATACTTTAGTAGTTGTTTGCAAGGAGAAACTGTTTGCGAAGCTTAATTTATTCAGTGAACTTCAAGTTACTACATTCTATTTCTTGAATGGAGACTTCTACAATGTCTTCTGCTCTGATCTGTTAAAGCAGCTAAGCTCCTGCATCAAAAGGATCTCATTCCTTGCCAAAGGCTGTCTTCAACAATGATATCCAGAAACTGATTTTGGAGAAGGCTCATGAACAGCAAAGGTGACTAACAATCAAGTACCAGAGTGCATAACACCAGACATGTCACTGGCAGGCATAATAACAAAACTGCATCTCGTTTATTTTGGCTATGTCACATAGAGGAATTCACTGGAGAAAGCAATTATGTTTGGAAAAGTTAGTGTAAAAGGAAACCAGGTCCCTAAACATGGTGGCTGGACACCATCAAAGATGACACCAACCAGAGGATAGAACAACTCAAGATTGGAAGATGTGGAGAGACCTTAGAATTGCCAAGAGTCAGACACAACTGAATGGATAACAACAACATCGGAATTTATATTTTAAACAATAGCAGTCCAGGGGGTTAGCAGATAAAGCCGTTTCTGCTCTTTCCTAAATAGATTAACTTTATGTATGTGAGTAAGGACTTCATACTCGCAGTTCTGCTATAAATTTTCCCTAGTTCTCAAGTGCAAGGAGCAATGGGGTCTCACAGGAGTGCTGTACTAATCTATTCATTTCAGTGAAGTCTAAAATTTTCTTTATTATCTGTTCATCCCCTAGTATATTTGCTGCTTTCCAGTTTTGAGCAAATACAATCCTCGCTGCAGTTACAATATGTACTATTAAATATACATCTTTTTTTATATTTCTCTGGTATACCCAATTAAAAAATTTCTGGTTTCAATTCTAATCCTTTCAACATTTCCTCCAACCATGTTTGTATTTTTATCCAAAATTTCTTTGCTTCTGAATTAAACCTTTTTATCTTATGAGTAAAATGTTGAGAGGAAATATTTTATTACGTCACTAGAGAATATTAAATACTGCATGTATTTGCTAGGTAAAAAAACATCCTCATCCACTCCTTACTATTATTTTGTTTAGAGCACTTAAGCTGACACAAAGATGCGCTAGCAGAGACAGGCCCCTTATTAATGTATAGCTTCTTGTAGAGTCTATGATTGTACTGAAATAGTGGGGTTAGGACAACTTTCTGTCATCTCAGTAATGGCTGGATAACATCAGAAAATGCGGCTTGGTGGCCTGGCTGGTGGGGAGGGGGGAGGAGAGGGGAACTGGGCTGCATGAGCATGGTGCAATTCCAATAGGCCATGGCCTGATAGTGGGCCTCAGCCCAGGGGTTAGGGACCCCTGCTTTAAGTCATAAGCTGGGATCCTGCTATAAACTCAAGAGAGGCAAGAGAAGTAGCTCAAGTGTTTCTGGGTTTGTCTTTGGAAATCTTGCAGCTCCGATACTCAAAGTCATTCATCCAAATTTGGCTAATTTTGGCGAGAAAAAAATGTGTACATTCAGTTGTATGTAATAATAGTTTTTCTGTGTGCAAAGACCCTGCAAAGAATTACAGATGTGGATGGATACTTTCTGGAACTGATTCTTTTATGTACAACAATATTTCTTAAGTAAAAGTAGGGAAACATAGGTACTTGATTATAGAAAAAGCCAATTGCCTTCATAAGAGAGAAATGGCTGCAATCAATCCCATTAGGCTTGCAGAAGAAATGGAACTGGGGAACGGCTTATATCATCCCCCCCCTTTCAACATTTCCTTGCTGTAAAGAGATTTATTTTCAAAATTACCTCTTGCAACTTTACCTTGGATTCCCCAATTCCCCCCATGACGTTGTGTTCAGCCAAATAAAGCCTGCAGAATGGAAAACTCCAACCTCTAAAAAGATGAAAGCAGCGATTAAAACCTGAAAGGGAGAGAAACAAGGGGTCGTATAAAATGCGGAAACACGTAGATGCTAAGACACAAAGGTCGCCGCGTACCAAACGGAAGCGATTATATTTTTTGCTCCGAAGATACAGCTCACCGCTTGAAGGGGAGACCACGTGACACAACCCTTGGCTGATGCCACCAAAGATGCAGGAAACAACAACAACAACAACAACAACAAAATGAACCAATAGAACAGAACTCCGCTTCCACCCGGACCGGTGTGTGTGTGTGTATGTATATATATGCTAATCTCCCAACCATCCTTCGGTCTGCCTCCGTTCCCGTTCCCGGTGCCGAGAGCCGCGCAGCTCCCCGCTTAAATCGTGTCCTTCGCTTAACGAGTGATCTCCGCCTTCCTCTCTCCGCTAATCTCGCTGCTTTCGTGTTTCATTTTCCACGGACTGGAACTCTCCCGCGGGTTTTTAGGCAGCTCGAAAGCCATGACATCACCTCCCTCCCTCCCTCCTCCGGGCGAAGACATAAAGACCGAGAGGTAGCGGCAAGGAAAAAGTACCGCCAACGCTGCCGGGTTCTGGTGATGTTGGTGCTGATGTTGCAGAGCTCGCCAAGGACACTCGGCAGAACCTTCGCTGCCGCCGCGCTCTCCCTTTTCTCTTCCTCTTCCTCCTCCTCCTCCTCCTCTTCCTCTGTTGTCGAACTCCCGGCTTGCCCCTGCCGTCAGCACCTTGACGCCGCCCGGTTTCTCCCTCATGCAGACGGCCCTGGCGTCGATCGGTGGGCAAACGGGAGCTAGCAACGCCCGCGCCGCGCAGCATGCCCTGGGGGGTTGGCTTCGGCTCATCCAGGTCGTGCGTGGTGGATCTAAGCAGGAATCAGAGCCTTTGGTGCGCGGGGTCCGACGATCACTTTTCCTTTTATGGGGAAATCCTTGCTTTCCCACTGCAGGATTACGGCGGGATCATGACAGGGCTGGGATCTGATTCGTGGTGGAAGAAAACCCTTTATTTGACTGGGGGGGCCCTGCTCGCCGCTGCCGCCTATCTGTTCCACGAACTCCTGGCTATTAGGTGAGCGAGAGACCCGGGTTTTGTTTTGTTTTTGGAAGGAAGTCATAGATGCCGATAACACAGCAGGGGCCCGGTCGCGTGGATTATGTTTTCATTAGAGCAAGGTTTCTTTGAGGTGGGCCGGGAAGGGGAGGGCAGGGTTATTGGCCGACCCGGATAGGATACAGATAATCGGGTTTTAAGAATGCAGGCCTTAATTTAAGAGGAGGCTCTGTTCTGTTCTGCAAAATCTACTTTGGATGTCAGCATCTAAGCCTCTGGGCAGGGCCTCTGAACATAGGTTGAGTGTTTTTCTAGTGGTGGGCCGATGCATTCTGGGATTAAATGGTAAATTGATTTGCACACTGCCATGGTCTCTTTTGAGCAATTACCCTCATAAAACTGGGATTACCCACTTACTTCGATGAGAAGGGAGATTTCTTACATAGCCTGCACGTTTTTAAATGGAAGATCCGATTGTAAAAGAAAGAATATCGCCATAAAACATCAGGAGTCGACATTCAATTATGATCTAGCTTAGAGGACCAGTTTTGGTGATGTGGTTATGAGTACTTTGTTACACAAAATGAAGTCTTCCGGTCAACTTGCACTTTGGATGGACACATCCTTGCAGCTTTCTCTGACAATAATGAACATGTTTTTAGTTCCCCAGTCTAGGCAAAGCCTATTGTATTCCTTAATGTCTCCCATGCAACATAGAAATCAGGCCTAGGCCTGTTTAGCTGCCATATTGGATACACATATAGAAACAGGCGCACTACAAGGTTTCCCACGATCTTCACTGAGTTAATGGAAACACCACAAGAACAGTTGTACAGAACTGTGGCAATGTGATTTATACAGATTTGCATACTAAGCAAGTAATATGTATGCTGAAATGTATTCAGTAAATCCGAGATAGGTGGTGATATTTAACAATATAGTTTTATGGGTGCTGATAAAAGTTTGTTGTGATTTTCACCATTCTCAACTCTGGATCAACCAGCATGAGTAATTGCAACTTTTAAATTACATTGCAAATGCTAAGACCAGGAGCTCAGTCACATAATGACTTTATATCTAGTATCAGTTCAGTTATTGGTCACAAATCATAATGTTTTAAAGTTCAGATTTCTCTTCATAACAGTTTTCTCTTCATTAACCTTAACTTCATTAAGATAGCCCACCCCCCTCCATAAGCTGAAAATATTGGAGACAATACCTCATAAGAAAAAAAAATCAACCTTTTTTCAGACCAAGAGTCATTTTTTGGGTTTGGAGTGACCTGCCGGGAGCCAGATACCAAAATTAGGCAGGGCAATGGCAAGTAGATGCAGCCAGACAAAAAGTAAATTTTGTTTAATCAAACTTGCATTTATTTGAGTGAAATTAATGATGACTTCCTATGTATTTAAATAATTTTGTTTTTCAATCACATTAAAACTGACAGTTTAATGGAAACTTTTGCAGACACACCGAAAGACTATCCATCAAAGTCTGCAGGGAGGATGAAACTAACAAAAGAAAACCCTGCCTGTTTTCTGTCACAATTCAGACTTTATTGTGCTCAATGTTTTGCTAAAAAGCAATATAAAAAATTAAAGCATACAACATACCATGAAGAAAAAATAGAAAGAGTTGTATGATCAATATGATGAGGTAATGGTAACTTTTACAAAAATAGAATTTGACCACATTCAGTGAAATTGAGTCATATAGATCAGTGAACAGCAGTATATATCCGAATGACCTGAAAATGTAAAAAAAGGAGTTCTAAAATATAGCTGTGCAACAAAATGTTTTCAGTATTTTGAAGTTCTCTATCAGGGCACAGTCTTAATATGAATGATTTCCCCCCTTAAGTTTCCCTTCAAGAACACATTTCCATTGAATTATATTAAAAAAAGCTGGTGTTAATGTCCTCCTGAATTTGGAGATAGTTATTTAAACATTTTGCAGGAACAACTATTGTACTCAAAAACACATCTCTAGAGAAGGCTGACAGATTTAATTGCCCTTCTGTGCCCATAACAGGTAAAATGCTTGACACTGCTTACTTGTAGCGCAAATGGCATAGCTTTCCTTTGGGCACCACAACATCTCATGCATGCAGAAAAGTGGTAGAGTTGTGGCACAATGCCACAATGTTGCTTTTGTCATTTTAATGACTCTAATTCAATCTCTTCAACAGAAAGCACCTCTAAACTCAAGGCAATATAGTACCAAATAAGTAGATATATGACTTGAGGATTTGTAGGGGGTTCCTACAAGAAGTCAAGCTCTTCCATCTTTTGATCTTCCAATGTTTGATAGTTTTAAAATCATGATAAAATCTGAGGATCAGTTTATTTGGAGCTGATTAGATATATTTGTTTTCATTTATATTGTACTTGTCCTGCATTTTCCCCCTCTTCAATTTTATTTTTCATAATGATTGCCCTAAAAGCAATTTAAGAGGCTTATATAACTGGGCAGAGATTCAACTGGGTTTATACAGTTCTAGTCTATATTAGCATTGTTTCATGTAGTACATTCTGAATAATATATTTGTGGTTGTTTTGATGTTCAAAGTTGGCTAATCAGGTCTTGAACTCTCAACAATGATACATTACAAAGTAAGATTAGTGACTATCATAATTGCATAACTATTAAATTATCTTCCTAGTATAATAAAGTATTAAAACGGAAGTTGATATTAATTTAATCAATGAATTCCTAAATGTGAATTGCTTTATATTCTCTTGACCTGGTTATAAAATTATTTTAATATGGTGTCAAAACTTTCACAAAGTGCTAGGAGACATTGACGCATAGATTTTTACATATTTGATTAATTAATTGTTTTACAATGACTAAATAATATATAATTGTTTTAAAGGAGATCGTTTTATTTATTTCTTACTTGGGTAGTATATATCTTCCATAATGGCTCATGGGATTTAGATTTTGTTATAGAAATCTCTTAAATGTGTTTCTTTAAGGCAACAATCTGAGGCTTATTAGATGTGTTTCATCATAAATCCAGAATTCTTAAATATCTGAAGAAAATATGTGGGGGAAAATTAGTATAGGTAATTATCCTATCTTTAACTGATCTAATTTATTACTGATTTTTAAATCCTAAGCAAATGCATAGTTGATATATTTGAGAGTAAGTCCCAATAAATTCAGGGAACAAGGGTTGAACAGATATGCCTAGCATTATCTTGTAATAGCATAATCCAAATCATGAATAAATCCCACTTAACAGGCTCTTTTCTAAGGAGGTACACATGTACTGCTACCTTGAATTAAATTACCGTATTTTTCAGAGTATAATACGCACCGGAGTATACCAGGTATTCAGATGGCTAGCATCCTTAGTCTGGTCTGCTTCAGAACATTATTTTATCCCCTGGTTAGGGCTGAAAAAAAAAGCTTCTAAAGCACAGCTGATAGAAAGAAGCAAGGGAAAAAGTATGCTAAGCCTGGAAGATCATTAGCACCTGGTTAGGTCTGTAAAAAAAAGATTCTTCGGAGGGAGTAGCAATGAAAAAAGCCTACAAAGATCACTTTACTTGCCTCGTTAGGTCTGAAAAATAGCTTTGAAAAAGCTACTTTCGGAGTATAAGACACACCCAAATTATCAGCCTCTTTTAAGAAGTGCTTTAAAAAAGTTAAAGTTCAGAGTCTTATACTCTGAAAAATACGATATCTTTGGGAATATTCTTCAAGTACTATAGAATGCTGAGCATCTCTCGTTGATCATGCTCCATGGGCAATGTAATTCAGAGCCATTTGAGAGGAATATCTGGAGCTATTCATTCTGCTGAACTTATCTTACAAGAGTGTTGTGAGAACAAAAGAAGGATTGAGTGTATCATTCGGATTTTCCTTCTCTTCTGAGGCAACTAGAGTTGACCTCAAATTTAGTGAGGCCTCTGAAATACTTGTACTATTTTTGCTGTGCATCACAGGAATAACTCCTCTTAATGTATTGCACTTCTAGCTGGCCTGATTTCACACTTGAGTATTGAAATCCTGCTCACACCTCTTAAAACGTTAACCTTAAAACTATTATCTCCCCATAGTTTACTATTATCTACTCCCAAAAAATGGCACCGTATTGGCTTTTTACAGCTTGATGTGCTATTTGCAAATCAGGAATGGGGAAGTTGTTCCAATAACTAGTTTCAATCCTTTTGAAATGGGTTGGTGAAACGGTGAATGATACGTTCACTCTTTGGAGGGGAGGGGTAACTGTGAGTGTTGACCTATCAATGATTTTAGCTGGACCTGCAGTGATCAAGTCGGGTGACCATATACGTTTCATAAGAATATGGAACGCAGTACTGCAAGATACCTGACTGCCGTCTGCCTGCAATTTGGCAGTTCAAATCTCACCAGGCTCAACATTGACTCAGCCTTCCACAGTGGTGGTTCTGTGGGCGTGGCTTGGTGGGTGTGGTGTGGCTTGGTGCACATGGCAGGGGAAGGATGCTGCAAAATCCCCATTTCTTCCCGCTCCTGGGGGAAGGATATTACAAAATCTCCATTCCCTCCCCAATCTGGAACCAGCCAGAAGTGGTATTTGAAAGTTCTCCGAACTACTCAAAATTTCTGCTACCTGTTATCCAGAACCTGTCAGAACCTGCTGGCCTTCCATCTTTTCGAGGTGGGTAACATGGGGACCCAGATTGTTGGGGGCAATATGCTGACTCTGTAAACCGCTTACAGTGAGCTGTAGAGCACTGTGAAGTGGTATATAAGTGTTAAGTGTTATTGATATAAGTACATGGGAATCAAGGGCTTGTTGACCATATTTTGTCCATTTTCAGCCTTCTATATGCAGGTAGTCCTCAATGTATGACCACAATTGAGCCCAAAATTTCCTTTCCTAAGTTAGACAGTTATTCAGTGAGTTTTTCCCTGTTTTAAGGCCTTTCTTGCCACAGTTGTTAAGTGAATGACTGCAGCTGTTAAGTTAGTAACACACAGTTGTTAAGTGAATCTGGCTTCCCCATTCATTTTGCTTGTCAGAAGGTTGCAAAAGGGGGGATCACATGACCTCCCCCGGACACTGGAACTAATATAAATAAAGACCGATTGCCAACTGTCTGAATGTTTGATCTTGTGATCATGATTGTTGCATCAATCATGCAATAACTGTAAGTTGTGAGAAATGGAACATAGGCCATTGCCTACGTACCTTTGAGCAGCCGCTAAACAAACAGCTGTAGGTCGAGGGCTACCTGTACGATAACAGTACACCTTAAAAGCTGAAGGACAATGCAATTCACGAGCTCCAATGATGTATTGGTAGTTTACTGATCCCTGCAGCCTTCAGAGAGTCAAGATTTGGGGAAGTGACAGCATGACATATTGAAAAAGTGAAAGGTTCTAACAATAGCACAAAGGCCTCAATTACCTGGCAGTAGACAAATAACTTATCCATTCTGTTTCACTCTCTTGTTATTAATTAGCTCTCCTCTAACCAGTGCATACAATCAATTAAGCCTCTGCGCAGATGTTCGCCTTTGTCTTCACATCCCATTAGCTGACAGTAAGTTTTCTTACTCTAATTAAGCAGAGGAACTGAGCTCTTTGCAGTTAAATGTGCTAAACAGACCTTGCTGAGTTTGCTTTGCCATTGTGTGGTTCATTTATTTATTTAGAAGATTTATATGCCTACCCCATATTATAAAATATAACTCTGGATGACTGACATTCACTAAAATAACTCAACAAAAATAAAATCATTGCCAACAGCCAAGGTGTCATGATACTCCCACACGAATACACACATTTCCTTAGACTACACATATATGTACATTATGTATATTTCTATATTTCTATTTGTTTAGCATATACCTATGACATACATTTGAATAGGTTGCTGAGCTCAACTCTCATCTTGATGGCATTATAAATTTTCTTTGCAACTCATGAGGAGCCCTATTCCATTATTTGGTTCACAGCATGTTTTCCAAATTCAAACTCAAACCTTTATTGTCAATGCACAACATGTGTACCTTGAGATTGGATGAGCCTCCCTCATCCCCTTCCAGTTCTAAAAAAATATAATAGACCATCATGGCTGTGTTTACACAATATTCATAAATATATCAAACAAAAACTTAGCAGATGTATTTGGAAAGCCAACTAAGCTTGGTTATTGTTTTGATGATTCCAGATCATTTGGTTATTTCAGTGTGTTATGAAAAAAAAAGATTGATTCAATAAGTAGATTAAGCGTAACTATTTTGCATGGAAGACGGGAACTGAGTTTTAAGGATATGGTATATAAAGCATTTTCCTTCCAGTATCAGGAAACCATCTGCTATCAGGTTGAGATTGTTGGCATTGCTTTAAGATACTTCAAATTTATTATAAATTGATGATACTTCTAAGTTGTCTGTGATGGTATTATGGATCAAATTAGAATTAGAATTCTTTTTTGGCCAAGTGTGATTGGACACACAAGGAATTTGTCTTTGGTGCATAAGCTCTCAGTGTACATAAAAAGACAA
>JANHFT010002454.1:42292-57589 GCA_032467955.1 Pseudoxenodon macrops
AATAATAATAATAATAATAATAATAATAATAATAATAATAATAATAATAATAATAATAATAATAATAATAATAACTGACGATTTATTTAATATTTAATTATCTGCAAGGATCAGTTTGGCTTGCTTACCCAAATTGTTTGGAAGTATTATTCTTCGTGCAGTTCCTTGTGTAGCTTACAGTACTGCAATTCATTGAAATGGAATGAGTTGAAATGTACAAATTCATTGAAACTTGAAACTTTTAACTTCGAATGAAGAGTTGGCCCAAGTCAGAAGCTGTCAAATTCCTTTCCAGAAACCTCTTAATTTCTTGAAAGGATGTGAAGGCTCCTGGCTTATCATTATGGCATACGTTCACCAGTTTTTCTAATGCACAGTTTCAGCATTAGGGTTTATTATGAGACATTATAAGAAACATTCATTTTATTTAATAGTATAATGTTTGGAAAGATTTGCATGTGACATTTGTACTTCTATAATTGTCTGGTTTGGTACAACAACCAACGGATAATTAAGACTGCAGAAAAAATGATTGCAACCAGTCTGCCTTCCATAGAAGACCTGTATATTGCACAGGTCAGAAGGAGGGCTAAGAAAATTGCATTTGTTTATGTCCTTACATCCTGGACATTCCTCTCCTTGAGACAGTGCTATAGAGCATTGCATGCCAAAACAAAACAAAACAAAACAAAACAAAACACAGGGACAATTTTTTGCCTTGTGCCATCACTCTATTTAACACCTAATTCATACAGTGCTATTTAATGTCTATGTAATGTCTATTCATGTAGTACGGCTATAGTATTATTATTTATCTTTCTTATTATCTTCTTTACTATCCCCTCATATTGGTATTATGATGATGATGATTATCATTATTCTGTTGCTTTGCATGTACACTGAGAGCTTCTGCACCAGAGATAAATTTGTTGTGTGTCTAATCATACTTGGCCAAATAAAGTATTCAATCCAATCCAATTCAATCTAGTGTTGCCTGTTAAATCTGAATCACATCTGTGCAAAGTAACTTTCTGATGAAAGAGATAGCAAATTAGAGGTTACTGGAGGTCTGAATCAGAATTCAGATTGTTTTCCGGAAAGTATAATGAATTATTATAAAACTCCCCTGTCATTAAAAATAAAAGCCCCTTTGAGTCACCTAAATGTTCCTTGCCTATTGACGCCCTACTGGAGAAGCTTCATGGCTGAGTTGAGTCACACGAGTTGTTCCTTGAAGATACATTTCTCCATTTCTATCAGTGAGGTTGCTGAATTCAGTTCCATTCCAACAATGGCCGAGGGATTGCTATTCCCATTTATAGAGCTAGTCTGTTTGGCGTGATGTCATCTCCACTGCAAAAACTGCACAAGGAATTTCTTTGGGCAGGAAATACATAGCCAGGTATTGAATTCCCCAAGAATCTCATACTGCATAAGCTCTTCTTACCCTTGTTGGGATATTGAGGAAATGGTATGTTCCTGGGATTGAGCATCAGCACCTGCATTTCCCATAGTCACCTGGAAAATTTACTGCTTACTGGCTAAAAAAAAAAAATGTTTGAAAATTATGAATTTTGCCATTACTAAGAGTCAACTGCATTTGGGGAAACAAATTGTCAAGGAGAGGAAAATCAGGAAGTCCAGGTAGTTTAGAATGAACATAAACGTTCATTGCAAGCTCATGCTTTGTACAAGAATTTGAACTACTAACTGTCAAAGCAAATTGGCGGTAGATAAGTGTCAAAGGAATTCAAGGGGGACTGGGCTTAGATCTCTTATGGGCGCGAAGGGACTTGAGACTGATGACCCTCGGGTTCAGCCTGGTCATCTCCTACACAAATCTTATCAAGTGCAACAATGCATATACAATGAAGTGTGTGTACATGTGTGTTTTTATGTATATACATATACATAAGAGCCAATTTGGCTGTGAAAAAAACTGTGTCAACACAAATCTGTAAAATTCTTAAGAGCAACAGGTTTCAGATATAGCCAAACATATACTGAATGTTCCATATTCTTTTTTTAAAAAAATGGGTTAATTAGTGAAACATCCATGAAGGACTAGAGATCACAACAACTAGTTCCATTTTACAGAATAATTGAATCACTGTTGGGTTTTAAATCTTACTGCCGGTTCGCTCAGGGGCGCTCTGTGGCCGTGCGCTCGCTATGCACGCATGCGCAGTGCTTTAACTTTAATCCAAGATGGCTTAATTAATCAAAGAACCAGCTCAGGGGCGTGGCAGACCCGGGCTACTAATGGTTCTACCGAACTGTGCCAGTAAGTTACTAACGGTTCGGTAGAACTGGACCGAACCGTTAGGAACTCACCTCTGAATTGTATATATCAGTGCAAGCTGTCATGTGGTGACTGCTATGTTTACTTTTTTTGAAGGCATTAGCGAGCATGAAGCCATATGAGACTGAAACATAGGGCATGCATTAAGAAAGACAAGCGAAATAAAATATCACAACCCACTTAAATGTGTTTTTTTTGGACATCTGTTTATTTTTTTAGGTGATAAAAAGTACATCATGGGACCCAGGCTTTCTACTTTAGATGCTACGATATTTGGTCATCTGGCTCAAGTAATGTGGACGTTGCCTGGAACTAGACCAGAGCACCTCATTAAAGGTATGAATGCTTTAAATCCAGCAAGAATTTAGGATAGTGATAGGAAAACAACAACAACACAGCTCCTGTTCTGGATCATCTTCAAGCCTTAGTCATGCACAAACCACAAATGTGTGAATAAGGAGTTTGGAATCCACCCTCATCCTTCAACATCTGCTTGTTGAGAAAGGTCCAAAATGAGAGCCCTTTGGATAGGATTTGCCAACAGATTGGAAGTCCTGAGCAATAAATTGTGTAGGGGAAGGTGATGCAATTCATATGTTAAATGTTATCATGGAACTAGGGGAAGCAGATCAGATCTGATGAACACCATGAAGGATGGTAGGAGACATGGCCATATTTTTTTAGCATTGGATATTTTCCATATCTCAGTTCAATTGTCATGAGTGAAACAAAGGGCCACTCTATGTAGGTGCCGCTTCTAAATCTAACTTATATCGGTTGTTGAAAACTCTGCCAGATCTCCTCCACAGGCTTTCAAACTTATAATGGGAACATAATAATGTTATTTAAAAAAAAAGAAAGCTGGGATTTTCAGGGAGCCATTGGAGAACTCTGCTGCTCTCCAGGAAGAGCTGCCCTAAAATGTCATCTGAAAATGTTGACCAAAGTAATGCTGTAGGAATCCGAAAGACAGAAAATAGGTGAGTGGTGAATCAATCATTGGGAAGAGGGAAGAGGCTTCTCATTCTTGTTTTTGGAAACATTTCCATTGATTCTGCCAACTGGATGATGAGTTCTGATTTTTTGCACCCTATGGCCAGATGTTCTTGACCCATGCATATATACATATATGCCCAATTGCACAGAAATACTTGGCCAGCATGGAAATAAAAGGATATCAAATAGAGGTGTGTGTATGGCAGGTTGTATAATATATTACAGTTTTTAGTATAGTAAATACCACTTTTACTAGTAGCACTGAGTAATTTGGTCTCTTGGAGAAAGTAACAGGTGCTCCAACTTCTAGCTGTAGTTATGAAAGTTAAAATGGAAGGTTTCTTTCTCTGTAACTAGGATTTAAATTATCTATGGCACTCTAGCTTTCTAGAGTGCCATAGATAATTTAAACCACTTTCTTCAGATTGATATTGGAATCCAAGTTCCACAACTCCCAGTTTATCTGATCAAGGCTAATGGAGTTTCCTGGGACTTGTAATTCAACAAATCTAAAGGCAACAGTGTTGAATAAAGTTAATTTATTTAAAAAAATGCTAGGGTGACCCTCACAAATAACACATGGAAGGCAATACGACAAGGCTTCTCATTAACCTGTCCCATGGGCCATGAATTCACTGGTTAATGGGATGGAGTGTTGCACAAGGACAAGTATTTGTTCAAGGAAGTGTGACATAATATGAATAACAAGCACCATTGCTGCTTTAGATATAGTTCAGATGTTACAATTCATTGTGTGTTCAATTCATTTATTTATTTATTCTGAAAGCATATATCCCATTTATTTCAATTAAAAAACTGACAGCTGCCTTTGATAATCCTAGCAACAACTGTTTGCAATAGATGGTGCATAGGCTGCACATTAAATGTAGGCTACTATTTCTCTAAAGTGAAACTGAGTCTTACAGTATGGGCAAATGTAACAACTCTTGAAGACTCTACATCATCCTATTCCCCCAAAAGTTGAATATGTTTGTGATTTATATGTTCATTTTCTTTTTATATGTGTGCTGGTTATTTTATTTTAGCAACGGGACTACAGCATCACGGTTTTTTCCCCATAATTACCACAATTCTATTTGAATTTAATACTTGAATGATTTGTCACTAAAAGGCCTACGTTCTAGAATAAGAACATGCAAGTCATAAATAACTCGCCCCCATCGTGTGGAAACTAACTGGCCTGGTGTCAGACTTCCATGAAGTTTTTGGATGAGATCCAGAACCTTTCTGTAAAAGATCTGCTACTGAGTACAGTTGTTTACTTTATCTTGGAAAAAAACATTTTATAGAGAGTGGGAAAATAAACCTGACATGGTTAAAGAACTGCAATTATTATTATATTGCTGTGATCTAGGAAGCTGAGTAATAAGTTTACCAAGATAAATAGGTTCTTGGGACATTGGTATATTAGATCCTCTCTTCTTTTTCACTGGAATATCTGGCATCTAGACATTTTGCAGCTAAAAACTATAATGAGAAAGCTGTCCAGGTCCAAACAAAAACACATAATACCAGTCTTGGACTGCATAAAGAAAAACAATTGTAATACCTAACAGAGGTGAGGCAAATGGTTACTTTATGCCATTGTGAAGAGAAAAAGAAATATAACACGAATACATACAAAAAAGCCTCCCCCCCCTTTCTTTCACCTGATAGCATTTGATATGGCTTGCTGCCTATCATTAAATTCTGTTCTCTTGTAAATATTAGATGTCTCCACAGAACGTTGTGTCCTATCTAGAGTGACACTGAAAAAAGTTCCTCAGGCTGAACTCTAATTGTGGTGACCCCAAAACAATAACATGGAAGAGTGATCCTTTGGCTTTCTCCTGGGATTTCATCACCATTTCCCAGAGTAGGCCTGACTCTGGAATTTTCCACTGGTCTCCCATCCAAACACTTAGCAAAACTTCAAATCACCCAAGGACAGCTAGTTGTAGGAAAAGAGATTAATTTATGAGCTAAACTCACCTTTAGCACCAAAGAGGTGGAAAATCTTCACTCAGAAGGTGAGAGAAAAGAAAATTGAATAACTTGTTTAATTCTGCTCATAACCACACCCCCACCCACCTCCATTGCTGCTATAGTCAACTTCATTGTGTAAATGACTCCCATATTTCTATACAAAAATGCAAGACTTGTATGGGCATGTATAATGAAATAGGGGAATCATTTATACAGAATATAGTAGGTTAAGAAAAAAGATAAATGTATTAGAAAGATACACATCCTTGAACAATATTTGCATTAGACAAGTGTATATAGAATTACAATTATTTATTGTTATAATGATATATACTAATGATTTCCCGGACTGAGAGCCCAAAGCGCGTGCACAAATGCGCGTGCCTGAACCCCAAAATGAAATGCGTGTGCAGCAGGGGTGAAATTCACTTACCTTCCCTAACGGTTCGCAAATGTGCATGTGCACGCATGCACCCCGCCCCCCTGCTCATGCATGGCAGAGATCCAAATACCAGCTGGCTGGTGGGAGGCATGCGTGCGTATGCGGCGGAGCTGAACTGGGGCAACGGCTCGCGTGCCATCAAAGTGGGCGCTGCATGCCAACTCTGGCACGTGTGCCATAGGTTCGTCATCATGGATATATACTATGGGGATTTTTGTTGTATTTTTTCACTTTTTGCTAGAGCACTTTTTGTGTGTTCTACTCCCCCTTTCTTTGTAATAATGGATGTATTACTATCACTATCATTTTATGTTTTTCTCTTTTGCTTCTTCCTTTTGTTATTAATTGGAAAGCAATTAATAAATAAGTAAACTTCATAGTATCCGCCCCCCCCAATCCCAATATATCAGGAGACTAAATCACAAACACTAGAGGATTGTGCAGAGTCCTCACACTCCATTCTCCACCCACTACTCTTGAAGATGGTCTTTACTTTATTGGATTAGCTTGCAGGACTATCATAATCTCTCACTCACCATCCTGCTTTTTTGCAACAAGAATATTACACTGATAGATTTTCTCCGCAGGCATTGGGATATAACCCTTTGCATGTTTAGAAATTTAGGGGGGGAAATCTTTTTTCTTTTAAAGGTTCAACCTTCTGTCTTTGACTTGGCTAGACATATTACTGAGTTATCACAGCAACGGCAAGCTGTGGATCTCTGAATTGTTTTGCAGGAAAAAGCAATTTCTTCCCACCAGGAAGATTAAAACCCTTCTTTAGACCAGCTCTGTGTGAATCATTGCTAGGACTCTTCACTCAGGAGCTAAAGACATTAAAAAGCTTCCAAAACCATCAGAAGATTGATTATATGTTTTCTTTTATATTTCTACAGGCTAGCTCTTTTTAAAAAATGAAAAGAGAGACATTTGGGATTTATGGCGTAATAGGAGTGGGAGGTTGCCCATGGCCCTCCGCCATAGATGCCCATGCTACATTTCTCCCCCCTGAGCAAACCAAATCATTATGCATAAAAAAGCTGTAATTTTGGGCTCATAGAAATAAGACAGTTCATACTGTGACAAGCAATGCATAAATGATGTTCCTATGCAAAGCATCCTGCTGTTTTGAGAGAAATTTCTGTAGCTATTACTTTTTTCTCCTCTGCTTTCTTTCTATGTCCTTCTCTCATCTACTTAGACATTCTGGAGAAGAGTGGACAATGGATCTCTCTCTCTCTCTCTCTCTCTCTCTCTCTCTCTCTCTCTCTCTCTCTCTCTCTCTCTCTCTCTCTCTCTCTCTCTTTCTCTCTGGAATTTTTAAACAATGCTGCCATCTGGTGGTTCAAATATATTACCAACATATTCTCTTATACGTCAGTACTCTTTTTGAGAATGTAAAATACAGGTAGTCCTCAACTTAACACCACAATTGAGCCCAAAATTTATGTTGCTAAGTGAGAAAGTTGTTAAGGGAGTTTTGCCCCATTTTACGACCTGTCTTACCACATTTGTTAAGTGATCCACTGCAGTTGTTAAGTTAGTAGCACAGTTGTTAACTGGATCAGGTTTTCCCATTGACTTTGCTCGTCAGAAGATTGCCAAAGGGGATCACTTGATCCCAGGACATTGTAATCGTCATAAATATGAACCAGTTGTCAAGCATCCGAATGTAAAGCACATGACCATGGGGATGCTGCAATGGTCATAAGTGTAAAAAATGGTCATAAGTCACTTTTTCAGTGTCGTCGTAACATCGATTGGCCACTAAACAAACCATTGTAAGTTGAGGATTACCTGTATTCTAGTTTGAAGATTCACTGTGTGGTAACCATATTCTCTGTCCCCTCTTGGTGTTTTTCCAGGAGAATTGATTAACCTGGCTATGTACTGTGAGAGAATAAGAAGGAAATTCTGGCCGGAGTGGCATCACGATGAAGACAACACGCTGTACGAATCAGAAGAAAGCAGCGAAGCAAGCAAAAGTCACCCACTGCTGGACTTCAGTTTTTATTCAAGGACAGAAACATTTGATGACGAAGGACCTGAAAACAGTTTTTCCCGAACGCCTGATACTGATTACACAGGGCACTCCCTCTTTGATTCTGACGTGGATATGGATGACTGCACAGATCATGAACCATGCAAATGACGTATCCAAAATGCCCTGCGCCATTTTGTGTCAGAAGCATCAATACTTCTTGGGACTCAGGCAAACTGACTCAGGTTTCAAAGAGCCCCTTGTTGGTTGGGAAGAGACCGTTACGCGCAACGCTATCTTCATCTGTTCTTTGGGCCATTTCATCTTTTTTCCATCTTAGGAAAGAGTCCTCATGGATCCTAGGCAAACCGGTTTTAATAACGGTCACTATGGAATTGAAAAGATGTCAAGGAAGGTAATGGGGGTGGGAATGAATATTCACGTTAAAAAATAAATACGCGGAACTTCCCAGAATGATGTAGGGAAGCCAAGGGTCAAGAAAATCTCATTTGGATGTTCTAACCTTCTCCTCAGTGGACTTCCTGTCCCCCCCCAGGATATGATGCAGTGAAATCAGCGCAATGAGGAACGGTAACGTCTTTCCACTGTGGGTGTGCCGGGTGACCCCTTGCACAGGTGGTAAAACAGGTTCTTCGAATACGTGGTCTCGAAGAAATGTTTCGCAAAAGAAAAAAGTAACGTTTGTTTTTTGCATTGAAATCAATCATTTATTGGTCCTCTCTGATCATTTTTTAATTTTATTTTAAAATGTATTTTGATAGCCTTACATTTTCAAAGGAGAAAATGCATCCTCTTTGGTTTGTTCCTTTGTATCAATTCTGCTGCTGTCATTATTCAGACTAGAATATAATAATTATACCAAAAAGATTGCAAGATCAAGTTATATGAGTGTAAAGAATTGGTTGGGCATATTGAAGCAGGCTTGATTCTCGTTGGCCACCAGAACGCAGAAGCAAACAGTCTTTACCCAAGAGCAGTTAACAACTTTTACTTTCTCTCATTGAGATGTATGATTGCATTCATTTATTTCCGCCTTGGATTTATGCCCTGCCTTTCCATTTACACAAGGAACCTCTTACTTAGTAAGATCTTGCAACAGACTGCATCTTCTCACATAGCATTCCAGTCCACAAATGTCTTTTCATGCAACACTTATTGATTATAATCATAGCAAGATTTTTGTTTGGGGCCAATCACCTGGACAATCAGGTTTGGCTAGATGCATTTTGTAAACATCTGCTATATATCGGGATGTAGTATAACAAATGTAAAATACATGTAGTTCTCGACTTGCTGCAGTTCATTTGATGACCCTTCAAAGTTACAGAGACATTGAAAAAAGTGGCTTACGACCATTTTTTTTGCACTTATGACTGTTGCAGCATCCCCATGGTCTTGTGATCAAAATTCAGATGTTTGGCAACTCACTCAAGTTTATGACGGTTGCAGTGTCTTGCGGTCATGTGACCAAATTTTGCAACCTTCTGACGACCAAATTCAATGGGGAAGCCAGATCTAAATAGCCATGTTACTAACTTAATGGCTGTAACTGATGTGGCAAGAAAGTTCATAAAATGGGCAAACTTCACTTAATAAATGTCTCACTTAGTAACATGTTTTGGACTCAATTGTGCTCGTTAAGTCGAAGACTACCTGTATTTTGTTTTTAGTTCTTTTGTCCCAAGTTTCTAAAACGTTTTCAAAAACTTATCTATGTTACTACCGTATAACTATGCAGGGTTTAATTTGGGGGAAGAGGAAATGCTGCTAGGAGCTATAATGTCTGCTCCTTGGGTTGATATCTGGTAGGTGTGTTTACAGTTATTTAAGGGAAATGATAGATGTTTAACTGTAAGGATCCTATTTATTATGCCTCTCGTTGCAAAGCACATGCCTTTGTTTTGTGGAGATTGATTCTGGAGTTTATTTGATTATATTGATATTGATATTCCTACTCTATTTTTTGAACCCAAAACACTTTTCAAGAGGCTTTAGTATCTGTTAAGCTTTACTGTAGGATTCCCCCCCCCACACTCATATTTCCTAAAATGAGCTACTGCCTTTCATCAGACATAGATGCTGTCGCTTTTTCCCCTTTCCACTTTCAGTGGATTTTGTTTGTTATGTCACCTATGTACCTGTTGCATGCAGTCCTGAGATCAGTGCTTATTTATTTATTTTATCAATATGTATAAACCCATCCTAATCCTAATAGATTCTGGATGAGGTGCAACAAAGACAAGAGCAAAAGAAAAATGCAAAAATAAAAGCTCAGTTGTTAAAAAGAAAAAGCTGTTAAAATAATATCATTCAAAATCAATAATAACCATCATAGTTGCCCATAGACTAATCTAATCAATTGGCTCAGTGCATGCTGCAATTAAATAATTTTAGCCTGTTTACTAAATGCCAGCGGGTTGGGGCCATCCATTCTTTGGAAGGAGATTCCTGGTCTGTGCCCACATACCTCTGGAGGAGGGGATCTACATCAGATCCACTTTTGGTGATTGGACTTCATAGGCAGGTTCAATTCTAATTAAGCATCGGCTTCAAAAGCCCAGAGCTCAAAAGTGAAGAACTTTTTAGGGAACAGCATTTGGAAGTGAAACCCTTCTGGCAGCCTGTGTAGTGTCTTCCCATCAGGAGTTGAGCTGCTGCATATATACCAGCTGTAACCAGCTATAACTAATGTAGAAAATGTAGAGCATGTCTCTATTGTATGGACTGTTATAATTCTCCTACCATCATGTGGTGATCAAGGCATGGATTACCGTTACCAGGCATCTTGGCCCAAATAGAGTCACAATAGGCTGTCCAGATCAGAGGTGATTTCTGGATTCTGTTACTGCTGGTTCGCTCAGGGACGTGCCGCGCGCGCAAGCGCAGTACTTAAAAAAAACTTCTGTGCATGTGCAGTACTTTAAAAAAGCTACTGCGCATGCGCAGAAGCGAAAAACAAAATGGTGGTGCCTATGGCGCTGCTGAGGGAACTGGCTCGGGGGCCTAACAGTTGCTAACGGTTCTAGTGAACCGGGCCATCAAGTTACTAACAGTTCCCTAGAACTGGACTGAACCGGTAGGAACCCACCTCTGGTCCAGATGGAGCTGAGCAAAGATTACTCTGACCACAGTTATTCGCTATGTAAACAGAAGTGAAGAGTCTAGGTGAAACCCCCATCCAGATCCTCTTCACAGTCTCCATGATCTACTTCAAGACCTTTAGGGCTTGTGCTAGGGTGTTAATGTACACTGATGATGCCTCACACACACACCAATGCTGATTTACCTCCTCTTTCATTTACAACCCATCAGGAGATGTTAGACAAAATGGGGAAGGTCATGGAGTCCTGAAGAACCTTTATTGGAGTTCCTAGAGCTTGAGTGCAGGCCCTGACTTCTGAAAATGCCCACTGATGTGGTAGTAGAACCACCATAAAATAGTGTCTCCAGTTCCTGCATGTAGTCCAGAATAATAGTATGGTCCATGGTACGGAATACCACTGAAGAGTCTTAATAGGCACAAGAAGGACACATTTAGTTGCAAACAAAAGCAATTGACAAACCATGCAGTGCCATTTCTCTTTCATTAAACCATCGGTTGAATCACTGAATAATCCACATCTTTTTCATAGTATAGGATACGAATAATATCTTGATCTTAGAAATAGTATAGGATATGAATAATAGCTGAACTTAGAAATCTATAGAAATTTGGTTGCTTCTGTTAGATTTCAAAATTTGAAATAATATATGCCTATCTCAGGTCCTTGAGAAGGACTCGATCGGGTGGATAAAAATGCCAAATCCAGTCTAAACTTCTGGTTCACTCTGTGACCAACCCTAATAAGAGTGCAGCATTCTGGAATTTTCAGTGAAGTTAACAAGACCTCTTTCTCACCTTCCTTCCCTCTTATGTTCTCTTTTTGCTGGTTTCACATACACCAAAAACAGGGGTGGGTTCTAACTTACCTTGCCGCCGGTTCGCTGCCTCCTGCACCGCATGGCCTCGTGGTCGCGCATGCGTTTACCACATGCATGCGCAGTACAAAAAAATTCCCCAAAAAGAGGCCCCAAAAAATGCTGATGTATGCGCAGTGCCGGAAAATTGGCTTTTGCGCATGCGCAGAAGAAAAAAAAAATTCCAAAAAAACTTTTTCACCCCAAAAAGAAAAATTCAAAAAAAAAAGATGGCGGCGTCCACAGACCAGAAACGGTTTTGTGACATCACGAGCAGCTTAGTACCTACTCTATAGAGCCGGTCTGAACTGGTAGGAACCCACCTCTGACCTAAAAGAACTGAAAGGTTGACAATTGTATTAAATCCCTTGTGCCTTGTTGATGGTCTTATTATTTGGAGATGACTCCAACAGAAGCCTTAAGTTTTGTGAAGGAAGAAATATTGTTTCCTTCCTCTGAAATACTGTTGCATTGCAAGGGCCAGGTAGCCTTTGACATGCAGATTAATATCTTTATTTTACAAATATCCTTCTCTTTAATAAAATGACATTATTTCCAGAAAGCTTTCCAACTGATATAAATATATCTGAATGAATATACAGATGAATAAATATAGTACATCTAATCCAAGGAAAATTCTATACCAAACGAAATCTGAGAGGCCCATGAGGAAAAAAAAATCCCAACTTATTGAAAAGATAGCAGAAATTAAATCATATAACACATTGAGACAAAATGTAGTTTCTTTGGTTTTGGCTTAGCGTAGTCCATGAATTCATTGGGTTGTAAATCTTGGTATACTGTAAAACTTAGATGTATGATTCTAGGTTCTATAACTCTCAGGTTTTAAAAAAGCTTATAGTCCTCAATGTATTACCATAATTGGGATCAGAATCTATGTTGTTAAGAGAGGCAGTCATTAAGTGACTCACGCTTACTTTTACAACCATTTTTTGCCATGGTTACTCAGTGAATCATGTGGTTAAGCGACTCCAGCTTCCGTCATTGACTTTGCTCATCGGAAACTGGCTGGGAAGGTCACAAATGGGGGTCTAGGACAACTCACTGTGGCCAACTTGTTCTGGGGCAACTCACCAGGGTCCACTCGCGGTGGGACAACTTGCTATCAGAGTTACACTCATGTTGAAGAATGGATGGAATAGAATAATTAAGTAAAGAATGCAAAAGGAAGGACAAAATAAAATGTGAATGACAAAAAAATAAAATGTTTTTTAAATTATATTAAAGAATTACATTGTTGAATTGTCCTGCAGTGAGTTGTTCCACAGTGAGTTGACCACAATGAGTTTTTCCCATTCTACACAAATGGTGGCCATTAGATCCCAGATTGCTGCAACCATTAAAAATGCATGCCGGTTGCCAAATGCCCAAATTTTGATCCCATGACTATGGGGATGGTACAGTGGATGTAAGTGTAAGGACTGTTCATAAGTGAGTTTCTTTAGTGCTGTTGGAACTTTGAATGTTCTTTAAATAAATGGTCATAAGTCAAGGACTACTGTAATCAAGACAAGGCTTAACACAGTTACGAACCCAGTTTTTAGAGTACCCGGATTGTGAATTACTCCACTCTTGTCAAATCAGGTGAAGGACCTCTGGATCAGATCTGAATATCTGAGAGAGGTTTAGCTTAGAGATGAACGAGCTCGAATTACTCAACTGCTGAGCTATTTATTGCTTTGTATAAGACTATCAGTACATGGAATTGTGTCTGGTTATGGACCAGAATCTGATATAGCTATTTCAAATCTGATCTCCTTTGCTTGTCAGCCATGGATTAGCCTGATCATCTTTTTGATCACAGAACAGAATACCATCTTCTGTTCCCACTAGTAAATTTATCACTTTGTTCTACGGACTTGTAAGATATGGAGTTCATGAAAGCAAGCATAAGGCGATCCTTTCTATTACCTTCCTGCCATCCTGCTGTGGTAAATTTGCTGTTATGCATTAGTTTAGCACACACTGGGTGCCTTCATTTAGACAATGGCATCTCTTGGGACCCTGAAGCGTGCCTTCTCTATTGCAGTATGCCCTATAAGGTTCCCCCAAGATCTGGGTGGCCCCCACCGTGCTTTGGAAGGTCTTTTGAAGATTTGGCTTTCCCCCCAGGATGACTGTAGTTAAAGCCTCTTGAGCCACGTAGGCATATTTCTAGTTATCTGGTTTGCTATTTTTTGTTCCTTTTGTTTTTGTTGTTATATTTGTTATTATTTTATGTTTATATCTGGTGAACTGCCCAGAATTACTGGGTGTGAGGCAGTGAATAAATAAAATTAACAGCAACCAAGTTAATAAAAATAAATAGAGTGTGGTAGAAAAGTCCTTTGGGCTTAGAACAGGGATGTCAAATTCAATTTCATTGAGAGCCACATCAGGATTGTGTTTGGCCTTGGGAGAACAGGGTGAGCGGGGCCAGGGTGGGTGTGGCCAGCTTGAGGTAACTTACATCACGGGTGCCTGTGGATGCCCGAGTGCTCTGCCAGCGAAAAAAGGTTCCCGAGCTCCGTTTTTGGCTACGACCATCTGCCAGCAAAAACAGAGCTTGCGAGGGCCGCCTGCAGCCCTCTCAAGCTTCATTTTTGTTGGCAGAAGCACTGTAGGCTGGTCCTTCGCTGATTCAAGTATAGTCCTGCCGACCAGATCTAAGCACCCTACGAACCAGGTCCAGCCCCTGGCCTTGAGTTTGACACCTCTGGCCTAGAAGATCCAAATGTACCAAAGATAGACTCCTGGTCTATCTTTAGAGAAAAGGATCTAGAAGAAGCTGAATACCGTATATCAGAATTTAGAACAATTAAAAATCTGGTGAAAGCGATGTCCTTTTCACATTTTTTTAGTGCTGAGAGACAATTATCATAGCAAAGCAGAAGTAAGCTTTCTTGTACATGCCAGAAACACAGGCTTCTGACAATTGGGGGCCTCTTTAAAATATGGGTGACTATTGGATGAGGTATTAGAAATGCAATGTGGCAATGTACAATCGTTTTCTTTTGCATTGTGACAAGTAGGTATGGAGAAGAGGTTATGCTCTTTTGATTAAACTCCATTTGCTATACCTTTTTTGGGTCTGGAAGGTTAAAACCAGGAAGTAACCGATGTCTGGGTAGGTTGGCGGAGCCTTGCGCTGCCACTGCTACTGGTTCACCGAACCACTCGCCGCCGCCGAGCAGACACGAGCTGGACAGAACTGGCAGGATTTCACCACTGGTCAGGCCCTAAGCTACTTAGGACTTTAAAGTTTATTTCCAATGTTCAAAGTTGTGCCTTGTAAGCAGTTGGCAACCACTTCAAATGTTTCCGTACAGCACCATTCATTCATTTCATATTTCATTTTTGTAGATGCCAGCCCACCCTTTCACCTCTACGGTCCATAGATAATTGGGCAGTGATCTTTAATATGGTCCCTGTATCTTATATCAATTAGCTGCATCTTTCAGATGCTTATCAAGGGTAGCCTCCTACAGAGGATATTGTGGTAGCGAAGAGGGATATATCGTAAGACATGGTGGAGAACCAGGGGTGAAATGTAAATTTTTTCCTACCGGTTCTGTGGGCGTGGCTTGTGGGCGTGGCTTAGTGTAGTCATGT
>JANHFT010002454.1:107116-119730 GCA_032467955.1 Pseudoxenodon macrops
TGTCTTTTGATCCCCCAGTCACATGACCACACTAAGCCACGCCCACAAGCCACGCCCACAGAACCGGTAGGAAAAAAATTACATTTCACCCCTGGTACGACCCCATCTCTGGCCACAGATTAAAAATACATACCTTCCCTTGCAAACATGCTTATCTCATGGTATGTGATTTCAGGTCTCTGCTGGAAATGCTTTGCTTACATGCCCCTCGACACGTGGTTATGTCTCCAAAGAAAAGGCCTGCTGAATAGTTTTTATTTAGAGTTCTGTCCTAGATGAGCAAGCAGCTCCCTAAGAGTAGTTTGGTACTAACAGGATAGCATCTTGGAGGTGCCAATTTACTTATTTGAATGAGCCTTGATTGATCTAGTCTTCCATTCCAAGTCTCAAAACAATAAACAATTTTATGCAAAGATCTCTTTGCCAGAAGGGCTCCTAGATCAATGACTAGAAATATAGTTATCTGGAAGTTAAGATTGAAAAGCAGTCAGATATAGTTACTGGTAAATGCGTTCAAAGGCGGGCCCCTAATAAACCAGTGACTGAAAAGCTTTCAGAGAAAGGGGGAAAAGTATGAAGACTATGCCATTTATTATATGATTGACTCGTTTCCCCCCCCCCACATATATGCTTCTGCATTCCATCTCCCACTCTGTCTTCCCATGTACCTAAGTGTTTACATCTAAACATTATAGGCAACTATTTGTTCTGCAATATGTTAAACAGCAATTTCAGTTTAACATCTGGCCACCACTGATCACGCATCTATTTGAGCATTGAAAAAGCCATGTCAAGGTGGCATGTGGTGCTCTGAAAGATAACAAATGCATAATCCTCGTTTAGAGACCACAACTGGGAGTGGCAAGTTGGTCGTTAAGCGAAGTGGTGTGTTTATGATCTTGCTTCGGGTTTTCCTTTGCTTTACAAAGGACCTGCATTTATGACCTGCCAAGGTCATAAATGCAAGGGGCTGGTTGCAAAGTTAATTTCCATCATTGCTGTAACTACAAACAGTTGCTAAATGAGTCCGTCGTTAAATAAGGACCACCTGTTGTTTCCCTCTCATATCCCACTACTGCCCCTACCAGCTCCGGTATTTTCCGAGAAGAGTGTAAGCAACTTTGGTTGCTCTTACCTTTGTCTAATATTCACAGTTCTACTAGTGAAAAGGTTGGTTCTCATTACTACAGGCAAAAGGGAAAGTATCCACAGGTCTCTCCCACTTTCTGAAAAAAATGGAACTTTATTAAAGCAGCCCATGTATCCAAGTGTGTCCAGTACACAGAGCAAGAATCAAGACAAATCTGTAATATTCCCAGCTCTGATTTCTAAAATGTCTCTTTTGGTCAAGTCTCGATCTGGAAACTCATGTAAATAATTGCCATTATTTTTATATGGTGTTAATACCCACCTGCCTTATTCACAGTTGCACTTCACAGGAGGGCAAATTATTTTCAAGTGCAGGATTTTTCTATACTATGTGGCAGGCATTGCGATGCTTTTCCCACTGGCTTTAGTGTTTCGTAAGTGGATTGTATACTGATATCACATCAGTTGATTCTGATTTGCAACTGGCTTGACCTGTGGTTTTTCAGAGAAGGAACATATAAGATGTGTCTGTGTGTCTTCTGTCTGTCTGTCTCTCTCTCTCTCTCACACACACACATGCAAGCATTTGAGTATAATTCTATCATTGTTATCTGTGTAGCATCCAGATTTTAAATAAATAAATAAGAACCTAGGGAACTTTTATTCTTATTTTTAAAAAATTAAGCGAAAAAGAATCTTAAGTGGAGCTATAAAACGGACTTTCTCCGTCTTTCGCTTTCCTCTCCGTCTGGGCTTCCCCCATCCGGCCACCAGGGGGTGGTCTTGACATAGGATTGCTTTCCCAGGAGGCGGCGATTCTTAATCTCTACTCTCTTGGCTGTCTTCACAACATAAAGAAAAGCCGTCTGAACCAGGACAGATCTTGCTACCTTGATGAATCAGAGCTGCCACTCAAACGGTAGTGCTAAATTATATTAGCACAAAGGCGACCACTCAGCTATTTTTAAGCGGTGTCTTTTTAGCTGCTGATAAATGAAATGAAAAATAGCATTATATCTTAGTCACAAGTGTTCTTATTTGCTAGGCACCTTCACATCCCGTCCTTTTTTGCCATTCTCACCGGGATTTGTTTATTTATTGTGTTATTAGGTGGGTGATTATTTTAATTTCAATGCATGGATACTATTTTCCTCAGTTGAAAAGTATTTTTGCCATTAATTTACGGTGTGTGTGTGTGAGGATAAATGGTACAAGTAGTTCCTATTTCTTTTGGCTCTCTTGCTACCTCATTCTCTGCCTATTTATCCATTTCATTCCCTCCTTGGTTTCTGTTTCCTTACTACCCTTGATATTTCAGAATTATTGATGAGGGTTTATTTTTATCCAGCTTGGTCCTGGAATTCCAGTTGATCTTTTGTATCATATACATGTCAAGTATATAAAAAGTCACACCAAAATAACTCATTAAAACCAGATACTGGTGCTTATTTTCAAAACCATCTCATGCCCCTTTAGAAACTGGGCTTCCATTAGGTTCGTTGTTCCACCTACAATTATTTCATTGTAGATTGCTTTTATTTAGAAACTAAATGGCAAGGACATATCTGCCATATCATCTTTATTTCCAAGGGTAGCCTTTCATAAACTCCAGAGAAGCTCTTAGAAAATTAAAACGATGGAGGCCTAGTGTTTTGTTTAGAATTGTGCCTGCCATGAAACTCAAATACTTTGGCCACCTAATGAGAAGGAAGGACTCACTGGAGAAGAGCCTAATGATGGGAACGATTGAAGAAGGGTACAACAGAGAATGAGGTGGCTGGACAGAGTCACTGAAGCAGTTGGCATGAGCTTAAATGGACTCTGGAGGATGGTAGAGGATAGGAAGGCCTGGGGGAACATTGTCCATGGGGTCGCGATGGGTCAGACACGACTTCGCAACTAACAGCAAAATATATTTAAAGCAAGGATGAGCAACCTTCAGTGTACCCGGGAGCCCTTCACTTGTCCAAGTTGAGGAGCAAATCGACAATTTTTGGTGGTTCAGTTCTTTCATTTTAGCCTTTATGACTAAAAATACAAATTTAGTTGCTTTATGTATTTTTAGTCAAAGCAACTAAAAAAACATTCACCACCACCACCACCCTGTTAAAATTTTGCACCTTTTTTGCACATTTCAGGGGTGTGTGTGTATGTTTAAGGGTGGGGATAGAAGTACGGTAACAATTTTCTAACTGTACTTTAATCACACTACAAATCACCTTTCTAACTACCTCATTGTCGCTTTCTAAAGCTGAGAAGCAAAACAGGCACTCAGGTCTTGCATCTCTCTGTCTCTCTCTGTTTCTGTCTGTCTGTCTATTTCTCTCATGTAGCTCATGCTCGTCACAAATAGATGGTGCAGCTATAAACTATTCTGCAAATTGCTCGCATTTTTACTCATCCAGCGGTTAGGCAGATGTAGAACCGCCATTGAAGCTGGTATCTCTCAATACACAAAAGATATGAAGATCTACGTTGGATCAGCTGAATGCATTGCTATCAGTTTTCTGAGAGGGGAAGGGCAGCATTGAAGTTTGTATGGCTACATAGAAGTTTAAAGTTAAATGAGCTTAGATAAATGCTAAACAAGCCCGGGCAAATGTCTTTTGGCCCCCTTGAAAATTTGAAAATGCTGGAACAAAAGTATCACATAAATCCTGGATTGTGATTTACATTTTGCAATGCAGCAAATGTGAAGTCGGCTAAGGATGGTCAGAGGCTAGGATTGTATAACCCATATGTACAGATGTCTTGCGATTAATTTTTAGTTGTACTTCTTTTGCAATATGTGAAGCATTAACTTATATATTCTGTATGCACAATGCTCCTTTGTTCACTCATATTAAAGATCAATCAGGTGGCATTCCAAACTTGGTTTTAGAGGCCAGATACTTTATCCATTCTCTGATTGTGTTTCTCTCTCCCTCTGTCCCAGAAGTCATTTGAATTTTTCCATTGTTTTCTGATACTTGCTTCTGAAAGGTCGAAATGTCTGGTTTAAAAAGTAACTTATGTCAGCATCGGAGTGGATGTATTCCTCGCCTTGCTTTGTAAACAGATCAAAAACAAACAAATTATATAAGAGGAATATGCTGACGCAGTATTTTTTATTGGCTTCTAACGTACCAAACATGCAAAAAATGGAGGAAAAATAGATAACAGTAAATAATTTAAAAATGCAGAAGAGCCACCTCACAGTTTTCAAGTATTGATAGCCAATTGTCAAAATCACATTTACATCTTTTGAAACTTGATGAAATGTTCAATTTGCTCCAAGCAAAATAAAACAAAATTAATAAATAAACTCGAGACTACAATACCATGCATATTTACTTGGCAGGAAATCCCAGTCACATTTATGGGGGTAGTGGTAGAGAATTGGACTTTATGTATAGAAAATATACTGTGATTCAGTGGTTGGTTGGGTTGGTAATCATTACTTTAATATGGTTCAGACTGACTAGGTGACTCTGGGTTAATTGATATAGAATCACTCCAGATGTAACATGAAAGTCTGGCTAATTTCAAAATGGAAGACAAAGAAACAGTTCTCTTTGTGGTCATATCAAAGAAGAAGGGAAATCCCCAGGCCTGAGATAGTTATTGCTCTGGTATGGATGAGAGGTGGATCTGCATATGACATCTGCCATCCTATTGATCACTAGGTTTAATTTGGCTGATCCAGGTGACAAAATAGACATCTTTTTTCTCCATCATTGTTCCATGCATCTCCCTCCTGAAGCTGTGCATTCTGTGGATGAAGATGACCATCCCAGATAGGAATATTGCTCATGTACCTAATGCCAAACCTAGAGAGTATTTAAATTAAATGACCTTATTAAGGGCTAGCTTTGCACCTTCCAAAAAAGAAGGCATAGATTTGGGTATTTTCACCAACATATCCAGAAATAATGTGTATCCATCATGGGCTCATTTATTTACAAAAAAATTATATGCCTCATTCTCCTGAGATTCTAACACGTATATAAAGAAATCAAGTTGGACATAAGGATTATGATTTCAATAAAAGTTCAGTACTGAAGAAAAAAATCATGATTAGCCGAAGTGCTTGCTTAGCTCGTTATCTAACTGCTGGCAGTAGATGAGCAATTTCCAATGTTTTAATCTAGATTTAGATCGAACAGGCTCAATGTAGCAGTCTCAATAAAGTAGAACACATAGTAATCTCAAGCCGATAGTACTTTGTGTAAGGGCTACAATCCCTCAAGCATTGTTGTTCTACTCATTTCAGCCAGGGTGTATACACAATTCTTGTCCAAATCTCACAGTAAGCTTACCTGGTATTGATTATTATAATCACATGGTTATCCATTTAAAAAAGAGATGTGAGATGTGAAAAATCAGGATCACACATAAGTCCCAGTTCAGAAAATGTATTACTCAAGCCTATGCACAAGAATGTGATCAACTAGTGGTCAGCACTAAATTTGTGGTAGATACTGTAAGATTTATCAGAGCTCAAGGAGAGGGGCTGAACCTGAAATGTTTGTGGACATGTAATGATTCTAGGCTGAGTCCTGTCTTGACTCTGCCTCCAAGCTTACCCTAATCTTCTACATCAGGTTATTTCTTTGTATGGGTGCTTGATAGGTTACATCTCTGCTGCTGATACAGCTGATGACCATTGCTTACCAATAAATAATAATTTATCTATGAAGGGAGATGGATAAAGAAGACTCCACATCTTAAATTCTGTAGGAAAGGTGTTGAGCAATGACATCAGAGCAATGAAAACGGGTTGTAGTAATTTAACTATAAAGAAGGGAGCTGGAACAAAGATGCTACACTGGAGAAGAGGTGGCAATGCCCAGGATTGAGACTAAGGTCCCCTGTCTAGTTGTACCTGCCCTGCCTGCTGCCATGTTTTCACAATAACAAAACAAAAATACCCCTTTCTCTCCCCTCTGCCATTCTCCGAGCTGGCAGATGCTTTTAGTTTTCACCTTGCACCTCTCACTAACTTGAATCCAGTAGGGTGGAAATACAACTTCGTGCCAAGTTTCTTCAGGGTTTACACTACGAAGTTTGTTTTTGACCTCTTTCAATTCCCTCCCTTTTCTTTTTATCTTCTTTGCCTTCCCCGCCTCTTACCGTTTCTCTTTGAATCTCGCTTCTTTAAAAAAAAAAATTTTTTTTTTTTTTACAAGTAGCTTGTGTTCCCGTATTATTCATGCAGACACTTTAGAAGGCTCTTTCAAACAGGCTGTGAAGGATGGAGTTCACTCTTGGGCAAAAGGGTTCTGGAGAAGGTGACTTTATTACTCAGCCAGGCACTCTGCAGAATACAGATAAATGTCTTGCAGCAAACTCGCTGCTTCTTCTTTCCCAGCAGTGCCGGAATCTTTGCAAACCAGACTGGAGGCAATTCAGCATTGCTACCTCTAACGGCTTCTCTCCGGTGTCGCTTCTGACTGTGCCTTCATTTCAGAAATTCCAGCTCAAATTGCAGTGGTTTGTCAATGAGGCTGGACTGGTGCTCAGTTTGCAATCTGGCCATCACAAAGGTCTTGAGCGGTTGTTCCCCTGCCTCTTGCCTTTTCCGTCCGTGTAGGGAAGCCAAGGCTCATTGGTTCACTTCTGTGTAGACCCATCTAGTGATCCTGCCTTCCCCTTTTAACGATTGTTCCTTTTTCATTAACTCCCACGCCTTTTCCTTTGCTTTGACAGAGCTTTGTACAAAGAGGACGACTTCGCAGAACCTTTCTCTTCTCTTTTTCTCCCTTATGGTTCCTTCCTTTCTTCAAGGTTACAATAATCAAAACAACTGGGCACAATAGAAACTTGCAGCCTTGAAGAAATATTCGCTCGGGTTCATGCAAAGCAAAGCAACAACGTTCCTACAATGCAGCTTAACGATTCATCTTAAAGGAAGAGAAGGGAAGTTATGCAGAATACGATCCCAGCATCTTCTACCGAGAGAGAATCATTTTATTGTGATTTTACCTGCATTTCAGACAATCAGAACTTAGATAGTAGACTAGCTGCGAAGTTTTAAAAAAAGGGGCAATGATTAATTACTTTTGCACTGTTGCTAGAACACTGGATGGATATGTCTATGGAACGGCTAAGAGCTGAAATGAATTGGAGAAGGAAGAAGAAGGTTTAATTAACACTTAAATGTGACTTCTTTGGTATTACTTCTCTATTTTCTTTTAAACTGCACTAACAATAGGAGAGAATGTCTGTAGCTCAGGTTGAACTGGGGAGTCCTAGGTGATCTTTGAGCTTGGTTCTTTGCTTGCAGATGCTTCATTATTTAACTAGGTGACATCACCACTCCATAACACTGTTTTGACATATTGTCCATCTTTGCTTTTAGATTTATATTTTACCTACTTATTAGATAGTAAGTGCTAATGACCACAGTGGGATTCCTGAATCAGGGAGCAAAGTAGAACACCGTTTACCTAAAGTGGTTGAATAGAAGCCCTTTGAAGAGAATGGTGGAATGTAAATCACCAATCAGAATAATTTATTTATTTATTTTAAAATTTGTAAGGCCTTAAACAATTCCAGGTAGCTCACAATTATAATAAACTCAATAACTATAACACCATAAGCCGTAAAACAAAACAAAAAAACAGCCACTCAGTCATCCTCTTTGGATGCCCCACAACTAATTCTAGATATCCTCATTCTACCCTAACATCTGGATAAAAGCTGGACACTACTGATGAAGATCTTTGGAAGCTGATGATCTTCTGAAAGGCTAAAAGGGTGGGGGCCTGCTGAATCAGGAGGAGGAGGGTGCTCCTTAAGGTAGGGGCAGCTAACGAAAAAAGGCACATTTTGGAGATACTAATAAAGGAAAATATCATCCCTAAGATGAAATGAGGGTCCTTGGTGCTCTTTGAACTTCATTGTTTTCTTGCTGATGTTTTATTACCCAAACTAGGAAACATAATCAGCACTGATGATGTTACCTAGTTTGGATAATGGAACATCTGCAAGAAAACAACCAACCTCAGAGAGTACCAAAGACCCTACATTTTGGAGGTCCCACCAGCTGGCAAGATTTAAGGGAAGGAACCTGGAGCATTCCTGTCTATGCAATCTGACAGGCACAAATGAAAGCAAATATATATATATATATCCCAGGCTAATGTTGAAGGATCCAATCTAGTGAAAGAGAAGTTCCCTGAGGATGGACTCCAGCACGAGTCCAATAGAGGTGGGTTCCTACTGGTTCAGACTGGTTCTATAGAGTAGGTAGTAAGCCGCTGGTGACGTCACGGTGATGTCATGGAACCAGTTCTGGTCCGTGGAAGCTGCCATCTTTTTTTGGGAATTTCCCCCCATTTTTTCTTCTTCTGTGCATATGCAGAAGCTGAGTTTCCAGCACTACGCATGCATCGCCATCTTGTTTTTGGCTTTTTTTGTAATTTTTTTGCACCATGCGGTGCGGGTGGAAGCAAACCAGTGGCGAGGTAAATTAAAACTCACCTCTGGAGTCCAAAAGCTCAAAGACTAAACTGCTGCTCCCAGTGCCCGACTCAGATTGGATCCTGCAATCTGGCAGCAGTCTCACAAATATTGTCATTGTCATCATCATCATCATCATCATCAGTCATGAGACAAGTATATATTTGGAGGAAGGAAGTTTGCTATGTGTATCTAGCTGTGATGGAATGTACTACTGCAGTAGCTGTGTGTGTTCCCAGAAAAAGACTTTTAGTTCTCAGGTGGACAGGGAAGGGGGAAAGGTTTCAGAGCATTTATAGCCTCGCCTTTTTCTGGATATTATCTAGTAGCTTTGAAAGGTACAACTTTAGTTTGGCAAGACTCTGTCTATTAGGTGCAAGCAAATAAAGAATTGGACTCAGTTGGATCTCACTGTCTCATCTCTGGACTTGGGCCTGACACAAGCAGAACAAATGCTGATTTCCAGGTAGATAGTGTTTGCAGAAAGGAATTGCTGACAGTGCTTGTGGGAATGGTAAAACATCTTTGGTGCCCCGTGCAAACACATTACCTTACCTAGTCTGCCCTGAATTTGTTACAGAGGAATAATAATAACAGAAAATGATTTCAAGTGCCTGTTTTCAGGGAAGGGATCCCAAACACCTGCTGTGGCAGACACCCCCCCCTATGTGTCTCCATAAGCTGCAGGGCAGAGCAGTGTTGACAAGAGTGCTGCCTTCTCTTTCCGCCATTCCATTTTGGTCAGAAGCAGGCTAGGCTCTATCAGTGCAAAGTGCCCATGAAACCAGTGAACTAAAGGGAATGTGCATTTCATGTTTACATTGTTCCTTAGGAAGATTTGCCAGGAAATATCTGAATATTAGTCACAGTTCAAACTTGGAAAGAAAATCACTTCCCCTGAATCTGTCTGAGGCTCAGGTATACTCTTGTTAGCATTTTTATTCTCTACTTCCCTACTACTGAGGGCACCAATTCTTCCCTTGCCAAATCTCCAAAACCTCGTCAAGGGGCTTTAAAAGGTAAAATAAAACAAAATCCTGCTCAAAGCAGACAGAATATGAGGGCTGCCACGGCAGTAGAACTAGCGTATCCCCAAGTATTTAGTAATAAAAAATCTGTTGTTCTTTGGTCGCCAGGATTTAACAAGCCTAATCCCTGAGAGAGGTGATAAAAATTCATTAATCTAATTAAATACTTCTTATTGCCAAAGTGACTTTGTAGAGTAGCTTTGCTGAAGGATAAGTGCAGAATAAAATGGAGTCCCAGCAGAGAAGAGAGCGTTAGACTTGAGCAAGCTACTACATGCTTCATTAAACTCATAATTATCCTTTGGTTCTAAGTAGCTGATATTATTTAATGAACATCCAAGATAATTTAAAGAAAATGTTTGCTAATGAGAAACAAACAGTGGTATGGAACACTGATATCTGGGGTGCAATAACCATGTATCTTACCTGATCACTGTATACAAGTTGTTGGAGGTGAAGGAGGGCATTTTGATTTAGTCAGATGTTTCTAGTTCTGTAGCATTTATGTGTTCTCACTGTAAATTTATATCTGTATACACTCACACACAAAATCTCATTGAAAACAACCAGAATATTTTAACATAAACTGAAACTAGAATTGGGAAAGTGCTACACACTCAAATATCTTCCCATGAAGAAATTTTCTTGCAAACTGAATTTTACAAGGTTGGTCCTGGGCTCTTCTTTCCAGAATGCTGTTTTTAAACTATTTGGGAAGGGCAGTGAATAGGTGCCACAACCTGCCTTCATAGGAAGATTTTGTGATTAACTTGTATACTTTGGATAATGGGTGAGAAGCAATGGATGTGATGTAGAAACTGAAGAATATGCTTTATTTATTCTTGGCCACCTGTCTAAATCACTGAAACTAACCATTGCCAAATAGTTGTAGCAAAACCATTACTCTCTCTCTCTCTCTCTCTCTCTCTCTCTCTCTCTCTCTCTCTCTCTCTCTCTCACACACACACACACACACACACACACACACACCACCTCCAGAATTACAAAATTTCAGTCATAAAATGAAACTTGGGGGGAAAATTAACTTAAGGGAGGAAAAAGGGCCTCTGTAGCAATTTCATGTACATTGTAATTGTATTGTTATACAGTGTACAGAGTGGAAAGGAGATATTGGTCAGGGATTATGTGGTGTGGGGTGTCTTTCATTATAAATATTTGGCTATTCCTGTTTGTCCACAATAACTTGAGATATGGTAGGATCACAACATTCGCAATTCTCAGCCAACAAACACTACACAAAGATAAATTTTCTTCTGAGAAGTGTGACCTACTGGTTGCTTTTAATAGACATGCCAATTCTTTTCAGTGACCAAATACAAAAGCAAAAATATGAGATAAAAGTACACTGACCAGCTGCATGGAGGATATTTTGTTGCTTGATTTTGAAATACTTCTTGAGGCCCATTTGTTTTTCAAAGTTTGTGGACAAAAAACAAAAGAAAACACAAAACAAGACATTTAAAGAGTGCATCAAAATGAAAGGAGCAAAAAACCAACACCTATGGACATACTATCCCCCTAACCGTGGTGGCGTAGTGGTTAGAGTACTGCAGGCTACTTCTGCTGATCACCAGCTGCTAGCAGTTTGGTAGATCAAATCTCACCAGGTTCAAGGTTGACTCAGCCTTCCATCCTTCTGAGGTGGGTAAAATGAAGGTCCAGAGTGTTTGGGGAAATATGCTGGCTCTGTAAACCACTTAGAGAGGGCTGTAAAAGCACTATGAAGAGGTATATATATATATACCTATATGTCTAAGTGGTATTGCTATTGCTAGTACTAACTGAATACTGATCAATACATTATTTCAATATTGATTCCCATCCCTTGTGAAACAGCCCCCCCCAATTTTTAAACTAGTGAATTGTTTTGCAAATTATTGACCTGTCTTCTATGTATTTATTGACAAAATGATTACTAGAAGGAGGAGGAGACAAGATTAAAGTTTCAAAACTCTCTGTTAATAAACTGTTATTGTAATCCACTCATAGAAGCTTTACCACGGCATCTTATCTGTCCCAAATCTGATAAACCATGTCTTAGGACCTTTTGGAAGAGCAGCAGGACCTCAGCCAGGATGGTGTTCTGTTGAGAAGGGGCCACCACCAAGAAGGTCTGTTTTTGTGATCCCATCTGAGACACAGGTAGTCCTCAAGTTCTTTAGTGAAGTTACATCGGCATGAAAAAAGTGACAATTTTTCACACTTATGACTGTTGTAGCATCTCCATGGTCATGTGATTTACATTCAGATGCATCACATTTATGACGGTTGCAGTGTCCCCGAGTCATGTGATCCCATTTTGCAACCTTCTGACAAGCAAAGTCAACGGGGAAAGCAGATTCACTTAACAATTGTGTTTCTAATTTAACAACCACAGGGATTCACTTAATGAATGTGGCAAGAAAAGTTGTAAAATGGGGCAAAAATCTCTTAACAATTTTCTCACTTAGCAATATAAATTTTGGGCTTAATTGTGGTCATACGTTGAGGACTACCTGTTCATCCCTAATAGATAAAACATACCATGCTTTCCCATCCTGATTTTGATCTTGAAAGAACTGTGAATTTTCAGAGACTTGAGGTGGGCTGAAAGTAGATGTTTGCCACAACATGGGGAAAAAAATCCTTCCAACAGCTGCCTTTACTGTTTCTGAAAACAGTGTTACAGATGTGTTGCCTATAATCTTGCATGAAAGACGTCAGCCTAATGATCAAACACCAATATTTTGAAAAGAGGCTGACTGAAAATGCAAGGCATATAAGACTCTCCTAGTTTATATTTTACATTTTCTTGGCACTAGATAGACTCTGTGATGCATTTACAAGCGTCTTGAAGAGAACAGCCACATGTTATGTGATGAATTTTAGAAATGCGGGCGGCACCATTTAAAATTTTTAAATGTTTGGTTTGCCCTTTTTATTTATTAGAGTCAAAGAACCCCTTCAAGGTAGCTTTTAGACCAGGGGTGAAATCCTACCGGTTCGCACCGGTTCTATAGAGTAGGTTGCAAGCAGCTGGTGACGTCATAGAAC
>JANHFT010002454.1:150363-161749 GCA_032467955.1 Pseudoxenodon macrops
ATAAGACGCACCTGAATTATCAGCCCCAATTAGGGGGAGAAAAGGTGCATCTTATACTCAGAAAAATACGGTACTTTTTACCCAGGGAAGATATTCCCCGCAACCCAATTTTCTTTTTGCATAATAATTCTCTTTCATTCCTCATAATCCTTTTCCTTTTCTCTTCCATTCATTTCTATCACTTCTTTCGTTGTTACTTGTGACGGTTTTCATCATTCAGAACAGGCTGTCCCAACGTAGTTTTTGCATCTGCTCATTCCATGCGTCCAACCGAGTGGACACACTGTAGATATCTTCCTTGAAACAGTGTCATTTGAAGCATCCCTTCTCTGTTTTGGTGCTTACCTGTGATAAGTCTTGTCCACCGAGGTTCAGATTGTCCTGGTTCTTGTTAGACTTTAGGATGTTCCCTTGAGTGTTGGCATCAGGATGTTGATGAACTTGTCCTTCAAGTGTAATATAGGTTGGTGTGTCCTGTGGATGTTTTGTTCTGATTGTTGGTTGTTTTATCTGTTATGTGGTGCCTGGAATTAGAATGGAACACTTGCTACGGCCTAAGACCTTAGCATAAATATTTTACAAAGGCAAAGTGATGAGTCAGTATAATTTTTAAAAACTAGCCTACAATAAATGTAGCATATTAAACATATGTTCAGGAAACATAGGTAGAACTCACTCTTATATTCTGAAGTCTAGCCAAGCCCACAATTCATGGGCAGTTAGTGAGAAAACTGGGACATTATTCCTGCATTAAATAATGACATTGGCGGCCCTCTTTATTTTCCATTCCCCATAACATTTTCTTTTTAAAAACCACTCCTGAGATTTGTGAAATACTTATTCATAAGATGTTTCGTTTCAAGTATTGCAATAATTTTTTTTCATGCCAGTCATTCAAACGGCAGTTGCAATAACATTTGCGCCTAACATAATAGCAGAAAATGTAGGCACCCGTGTAAGGATTTGCTACTGACCTTGTTTACATCAATTTCCTCTTTCTTATCTTTGCATAAGAGTTTTATTTTAAAATAGAGTTTTTATTATCACTGAATACCCGATTTAATAATGCTGGAGTAGTTTATGTCAGGGCAATTGCTTTACACGCATGGTCATAAGTAATAAATATCTGATGACCATCTTTCTGGTATGATAAGAAGAAATCTAATTATTTGGGAGTATGAAAATCTTGCTTATAAATAAACATTTTTATTCAGCAAAATATGCTGGTAGGTGGTCCTGCTACAGCATCAGAAAGTAGAGTTCGGAAATAGAATATATATATATATACCAGTATATAGAATAGAATAGAATAGAATAGAATAGAATAGAAAAAATGAAGGGACCTTGGAGGTCTTCTAGTCCAACCCCCTGCTCAGGAAGGAAACCCTACACCATTTCAAACAAGTGGTTATCCAACATCTTATTAAAAACTTCCAGTGTTGGAGCATTCATAACTTCTGGAGGCAAGTTGTTCCACTGGTTAATTGTTCTAACTGTCAGGAAATTTCTCCCTAGTTCTGAGTTGCTTCTCTCCTTGGTTGGTTTCCACCCATTGCTTCTTGTCCTGCCCTCAGGTGCTTTGGAGAATAGCTTGACTCCCTCTTCTTTGGGGCAGCCCCTGAGATATTGGAACATTGCTATCATGTCTCCCCTAGTCCTTCTTTTCATTAAACTAGACATACCCAGTTCCCTGCAACCATTCTACATATGTTTTAGCCTCCAGTCCCCTAACCATCTTTGTTGCTCTTCTCTGCACTTTCTAGAGTCTCCACATCTTTTTTACATCGTGGCAACCAAAACTGAATGCAGGTAGTCTTCAACTTACAACCTTCATTTAGCAACTGTTCGAAGTTACAACAACACTTTAAAAAAGCGACTTATGACCATTTTTCATTTAAGACCATTGCAGCATCTCCATGGTCACATGATCAAAATTCAGTCGCTTGGCAACTGACTCAAATTTATGACAGGTGCAGTATCCCAAGGTCATGTAATCAGCTGTTGTGACCTCCTGACAAGCAAAGCCAATGGGAAAGCCAGATTCACTTAACAACCGTGTTCCTAACAACTGTTAAGTGATTCACTTAACAACTGTGGCAAGAAAGGTTGTAAAATGGGGGGAAAATTCATTTAACAAATGTTTTGCTTTTAGCAACAGAAATTTCAGGCTCGGTTGTGGTCGTAAGTCGGGGACTACCGTACCTGTACTATTATTTAAGGATTTAGGTGTCCATTAAGAAAAAGGTTTTAGCATAGTTCTTGAAAGGTTTAATTTCATGGAGAGTTGACAGGAAAGCACATAATTTCCTGAATATTAGAGGAGGAGATCCGAACAGTAAAAACAATTTGTTACTGAAATCAATTGCGCTGAACAAGAATGGATGCCCCTTCCCCATATATATTGAAGTAGAAGTGAGATAGCAGCATATCAGGAATGCTTTATTTTGAATTCTTGCACTGCACAGGGTGTCACTCCTCTCTCAATGATTCTAAATAATCTGGTAAGGAAAAATAAACCAGCTGATTTGACCGTCGTAACTAAGCAGAGTTAACAGCCTTACCAATATTTCCTCCTACTTCGTGTAAAAACAGCTCTTAGCACTGCACGTGCATCGCCATCTTGTTTTTGGCATTTCGTTGGGGAATTTTTTGGATTTTTTTTCTACTGCGCATGCATGCGCCCATGAGGCGTGCCCACGCGGCACTGGAGGCAGCGAACTGGCGGCAAGGTAAATTAGAACCCACCCCTGATAGGGAAGCCCAGCCCACCACTGAAGCCTCTCGACTTCTTTGAAGCTTTCCCCCCCAAAGAATGTGAGTATGGAGGTGGTTCTTTAGAAGCTTCTGAATCTTTGCCTACCCTTTGAGCAAGAATAGGTCTACCACATCTACCACATCTGAGCTCCAAAATTAGATGGCAGAAAGAAATACAAAACTCTTAACTCTTCTTTCCATCTAATGGTAAAGTGGACTTTTCTAGTGTATGTACAAAAGGGACAGAAATAGTTGACTGTCTGGATGCCCTGAAGTTCAAAGTTCTCTTTGCCTTTCCTTCAACCAATTCATCATAAAGTTCTCACTTCAATTACTCCTTACACCCAAGAGTAGTAACAGAAGAATGGCATACCTGTTTTCAATTATCCCAGAGTATAGGATCCTGAAAAAGTCTTTTTTGAAGTAACAGCAAAGAGATCCTGATTGAATATTGGCAAAAACAGGCCAGTGATAAGCCAACCTAGCACTGAAATCAGTTTTAAAGAGATAGTGGGTAGCCCTTTGCAGGAGAGGTGGGTTCCTACTGGTTCTGTCCAGTTCTATAGAGTAGGTAGTAACTCCACGACGATGTCATGGAGCCGGTTCCTTCGGTGTCACCGTGGGCACCGCCATTTTGGAATTTTTGATTGCCAGGGTGCGCTTGAGGGTGACCCTGAGTGAGCCGGCAGTAAGAAGATTCAGAGTGTACGTCTGCTGTACAGGATGTATTCAAGCAGAAACTGGACGGGCCTTTGTCAAAGATGTTGGAAACTGCTAATTGTAGAAGAGGTGATAAGCGTCTATATTCCAGTAGGACCAAGGCTCGAGACCTAATTACTGAGTAAATAGGTTCAGTGGGAGCTCATTGAAGTTAACTCTGCTCAAATCCACCCTGGCTGTTATTACTATGAGTGTAATTGTGCAATCAAGTATCACCAAAAATATTTTTTTTAAATATATATAAATCTTAAGGCATTCTATTGACAAATGTCAATTATTGTTGTTTTGTGGTTGTGATCATGATCATCATCTTCATTTAATTACGGTTGTTCATGCCAATTTTATATATACTATGAACATTTGTTTGGAAGTGCAAAATATTGGAGAAAAAAAGAATATTACATACACGTTGCACCTCTACGCCTGAGCTGACCTCCCTTCTTTGGAGCTTTCCCCCCCCCTCTTATTTGTCATTCCATTTCTGCTTCTGGAGGAACCTCGGTCTCATTAAAAGCTGTGCAGTGAGACCAGCTACATCATTACACTCCCTCAGTCTGTTACTTGTGATCACCGGCACTTACGCTGCCCATAATAACTGCCATTTAGGATTTGCAGACCTCTCTTGGCACACTGCTGTCGGTTTGTGTGCATGTGAGTGTGTGTGCCATCCCCTTACTTTTAGAATTTACATGTCTTCAGAGCAACTAAAATTCACAAGAACAAACTAATTAATGGATTGCAGTTTTGACAGCTACAAGAAGACAGATGAGAAAGTAGCATGATTCTGGCAGCATGTTATCAATTGGGAGGCAACAGTGCATCCCCTCTATGTGGTACAGTGAGCTGGAACCGACATTGACAGATGACACAGCCCTTGACAGTGAAGGCAGTCCAAACTGACAGCTCCCCTTGCAGTCACTCAAGTCCATATTTTGCACTGGAAGGGAACCAACTTGATGTGCAGAATATGCTTGTCTGTGCCTTATTTTTCCCCCCAAGGCCCACTTTAGGAAAAAGAGCACTGTTATAGCATAATTTGCATTTAGTGCCATATCCTGTGAACGCATGGCACTACTTTTAAATAAAGCCATTAAAGGCATTAAGACATACTTCAAAATAAACACTCTGAATTCTCTAAAAATAAGGATTGCATTCATCATTTCACCGTTTCACCCCTTCTACCTCAGATGCAATCACATTTTGTCCTTTTAAAAAAGAGTGGAAAAGGGTTTGTTCTAAAGCCAAGTTTTGTGCAGAAATCCTAAAATAAATTGCATTCTCACCCAGACAGTTGGGTTACATCAATCAAAGACAGATCACTTTCAGAATGAAGGTCAAAAGAACCACCCCTCAACCCACTCAGTCAGACACCTCTGGCCAACTACATCTTGAAACAAGGTGATGGGCAAGTGTTTGCTACTGGTGCAAACACTGAACAGTCAATCAACCTGACAATCACAGATCAGCATACGGAGAATGGAATACAAACAATAATTTTGTAAAAGCTAAAAAATAGAAAAACAAATGTTGCACAAGGTTTAAAAGTTTTTAAAAATACATTTAAAATTTTTTCACAGCACTATCTTACGCCTAAAGATGTAGTAGATGTAGTACCCATGTAGTCGGATTGTATTGCTATTATCCTTCTCATCTTCTCATCTTTCCTGGTACCTTATCTTATTGGTATCTTATGATTTATGATTTGTTGTTTGTATCATATGATTTATGATTGTATCTTATGATTTATGATCTTTGGCTTATTACTTATCGTAGTTGTTTGTATGTACAATGAGAGTCTATGCATCAGAGACAAATTCCTTGCGTGTCCAATCACACTTAGCCAAAAAAGAATATTCCATTCCATTCTAACCACTGAGCCGCAGTGGCGCAGTGGCTAGAGTGCAGTACTACAGGCTACGTCTGCTGACTACTGTCTGCCTACAATTTGGCAGTTCAAATCCCACCAGACTCAAGGTTGACTCAGCCTTCCATCATTCCAAGGTGGGTAAAATGAGGATCCAAATTGTTGGGGGCAATATACAGACTCTGTAAACTGCTTAGAGAGAGCATTGTAAAGTGGTATATAAGTCAATGTGCTATTGCTATTGCTATTGCTATTCCATTCCATTCCATTCTATTCTACTCTATTCTAAAAGTTCTAAAAATTTATGAGGAAAAATACAAACATTAAATAAATGCAGGAGGACATAAAAGTTAATATGCTTAAGTAAATCTATCACAATACAAACTAAGGATATCATACTGAATGGTTACATCTCTTAGAAGAAAGAATGAAAGCCAACCAGTAGTTTCTCCTTCTGATTTCAGAATTCTCCAGTTTTCTTTTCCTAAGGCTTCATAATTCTGAACAACACAATCCAAAGAGTTTTTATATATGTGAAGAAGGAAATTGAATGAAATGTATAAACGTTCAGCAACAGTATAAACTCTCATAAATTATTTGCTCTAACTTTCATATTCTATTGCTTTGCGTTGTGTGATTTCACTAGATACCTAATCTCATGTTTTTGGGAGACAGCTCCATTGAACACAATGTTGTGTCTACTTCTACAAAAGCTCTAGAACACTTTTCCATAACCAGGTGATTTGTTTGTAACCTATTTGACTTTATTCCCAGAATCTCCAGGTTGCTTGGCCAAAGGGTTTTCTATTCTAGCCTACCTCAAAAGTCAACACACACTCCCCCTTAGACAATGACTTAAATTAGAGAAAAGAAAAATGTGTACAATTGATACATTGAATATTTAATCCTGAGAAATAGCATTTTGAAAATGTCAATGCCAATTCTATGCACAAGTCTAGATATACAGTATATAGAGTTATGTACATTAATTATAAAGTATTAAGCAATTAGGAATGATTCTATGCTTACTGCATCTCGAGGTAACCAGTCATTCATAGTTGGCTACTATTGCACATGTGTTATGTCATATAGGGAGATCACGTTATGAGTTCAAAAAGTATGAAAGAGCTCCAATTCAGATTCACAGATGAATCCATATTTCAGGTGGAGGATAGAGAGGTAGTAAAATGAATAGGCAAGAGTTATGACATCCACTGAAGAAAACAGCCCAGCCCAGTGGTTAAGCAGCATTAATTATGCATTGGAGCACACACTAATATTCCACGGCAATGCTGTAGGATCAAAACTAATCTTTGTTCTAAGACAATTGCTTAATTATTCTGCGTACACATACTATACATGCAAAAGAAAGTTCATACTAGACACAACCATTCATTTGGAGAATATCATTTTAATTTTCATTGTAGAGGATGAGTGATACCAAGTTTAAATAAAGCTGCAAGCATTCATATCATTTCCCCAAATGAGGGCTTGTTCTGTTACCTAATACAATGCCTGATTAATCTCTCAACAACAATAGCACAGGAAGGTTGACAATGTAATTACATAGTTCTTAAGAGAAAACTATATGGGTATGGATTCATTAAGCTGCATATCACACAACCTCCTTTTTCACAATTGACGAAAAATCCCTTGCCGAGCAAGCAGAACTGTATAAGTTTAGAAAGAGAATCCCGATTGTAGGCAAGCCAACACAATACTCCAAAGAAGGGCAAACTATCATTCATACAAACTAGCTAAATAGACTAATGTTGGTATTCAGACTGTGCATTTGTGTTTCTCTTACATTTAGGAGCTGGCTTGTATTTAAACTGAACAAGTATATCTTTACGTTCTGGCTGGTTTAAGGCTAAATTTAAAATATTGTGTCAAAGTTTACACATATGCTGATGGAATCATGTGGCAAACTTTCTCCAAGAAAGTTCTATTTGGTGTAACACTAATAATAAGAACATCATCTCAACTTTTTAATATACAATGTTATGTGAAGTGTTACTTTCCTTGCTACTGTGCAGCCTAATATATTTCTATAACTGACTGGTAACATGCTTTATCAAGAAATTTTCAATGAATATCCAGCCCAGATTTTCTGCTTGTGTAATGTGTAATGCTCCAGTAACTTTAATAGAGTTATGCATTTTTTTCACCCAATACTGCCCCTTCTTCGTCTTCTTTTTGACTTCCTGATCTTTCTGATTATAGAGACTGAAATAAATCTGCTCCTTGCTACTCTGGTAAGGCAAATTAATGGAGCAGGCAGCATAAAGGTTACCATCTTCTTCCTTTAATATTTTCAGTAATAAACAAACATATTTAAATTGGTCCTTCGAGGAGTTATAAAGAGGCTATTGTGAAACGCAAAATGGCGACAAATGTTCAGGCATAATCATCATGATTTATCATTTTTTCCCTGAACAAGTTTGCATCAGTGTTTAATTATAAATATTCTGGTGGCACCCCTCAATGATAATGCATGCTCTGTATGTAGAAAAGTTCAATAAAGTTTTTAGGTCTCAAATATGATTGTAGTATCAATACATAAATCAATCAGATGGAGGGGAAGGAGAAGACCTCAGGAAGATCTTAAAATAGAACAATGGTATTTTACCTGATTTTGGAAAAGGCCGCCAAAATCTTATGAGATTTTAGTGCGATTTCATAAGGATTGTTATGCTAAAAATAAAGACTCTTTCAAATCAAACTCAATTTCAATTCGCAATAATGTGAATGCGATTTTTCCTTTTTTATCTTCCAGGTTTTGCTCTTTTTAGTTTTAAGGCAGTCCTGTCTGCAGTGCTCTATTATTATTCGAGCCATTTCATTTTTATGTTCTTCCTGATTATTTGGAAGTCATTGTGACAATTAAAAATTGAAATAAACATAGTGACAATCATGTAAAAATATCACTCTGAGTGTATAAACCATGGGGTAGAATATCTTTTTTTTAAAAATAGTTCTATTCAGCCTCTCAAATGTTGCAGAGATTATAAATCAGTTTTGAAAATCCCTGTTAAAATGTAATCTCCTGTTTACTTTTGAAAATCAGTTAGTGTAATGTACTTATTAAATAAAGCTTAAATAAACATAATCATATTTCCTTATAGCTGTGATGGCGAGCCATCGCCCCAGCTCATCTTCATTGTGCATGCTCTCGTGCCTCCTGCTGGCCAGCTGGTTTTCAGGCTTTCGGGTCTCTGCCACACATGCGTGGGGCGTGGGTGCATGCGGGAGATGCGTGCCTATGTGTGCATGTGGGACTCACATGCACATGCATGGGAGGAGGGGTGCATGTGGGGGTCATGCTTACATGTGTGGAGGTGGGGGGAGCACAGGGGGTAGTGCGCACATGCGCAGGGATGGGGCACATATGGTGGTCATGCATGCATGTGCAGGGGGAAGGGCATGCAGGGAGATTGCGCATGCATTGCATTATGAGTGCGGGCGGGAGGGCACACACACTGTCGTGCACAAGGCACACGCACTTTCGGCAAACAGTGACAAAAAGGTTAGCCATCACTGCCCTATAGTATCTAAAGAAAGGAAGCATGGGCAATCTACTCAGGACACTGAAGGCTGTTCTGCAAGGAAGGTTTTGTACCTACTAGAGCTTACTAGAATTAAAATGTGGTCCTTTGAAGGACATTGAGTCACAGAAGATCAAGGTGATGGAGTTCTTGTTGACTTTGGGCATGAGAGGTTCAAAAAAGACACCCTTTAAGAAAATAAAACATGTGTCTTTGTTCCAATCTGAAAAGTTGGCCTGTCTCCATGACTGCTCCAGACAGTGAGATCATATGCCTTATTGTCTGGATATTCTCCTACATTAATATTATGTTGTTCATTCTCACTATAGTACTTGATTTAGTATGAATTTTAAAGTGTTCTATGCATTAGGCACAACAGAGAATATGCATATTATGGGCTGTAAATTACACATCCGTTAATGGGCATAAGCAAATACACAGTAATGTGACTTATCCCAAAAAAGAGTTGTGGGAAGATGTAACATACTAATTTATCCGTCTCTCGAGTGAATTTATTAGATTATTTCGTAGGTGGCAATGGTTCCGTTTGCAAACTGTATTAAATATGATCTAGGCATTTTCTGATAAAAATTAGCAAGCCAGACTTTTTATACAGCATTCTATTTACATGAAAACGGGAAACTTTCAGTCTCAACATTTGAGACAATGTGCTAAATAAAGATGCATTCAAGATCTAAAATCCACTTACAAGCCCTTGAAAGAAGCAAGCAGAGTTTAACATATTGTGGCAGAATTGAACTGCATAGCTACAAGGCAATAAATTGTCTTAAGTGAAACATAAATAAAGCCATAGCACATGGCATATGTTGGCTTTCTTCTTAAGAATGGATTTCACCTTGAGTGAGCATTAAATATAGGCAAGGAAGAAATAGAGACAGTTGTTTATCCATTGAGCTATGTTCCACATCGCAAAATAAGTGGCACCCAAATGTTCTCACAGGTACTGAAATGTATAATAGAAGATGAGCAAACTGTAGAGCACTTTCCATATCTTGAAGTGGCAGGAGGTTCCAGAGACAAGGCTATATAGGGTTGCTTTCTTTGGATTAAAAACAGTCCATGCAATCTTTAATTTATGATCAGAACTGAGCCCAGAATTTCTGTAGCTAAGTGAGACATTTGTCCCTTTTATGACTTTTCTTGCTACAGTTGTACAGAGAATCATTGCAGTACTTAAGTTAGTAACATGGCTATTAAATGAATCTGGTTTCCCCATTGACTTTGCTTGTCAGAAGGTTGCAAAAAAAGTCACATGACTTCGGGACACAGCAACTGTCATAAATATGAATCAGTTGTCAAGGATCTGAATTTTGATCACGTGACCATGGGGATATACAATGGTTGTAAATGTGAAAAACAGTCATAAGTCATTTTTTCCGGTGCTGTTGTAACTTTGAATGGTCACTAAATGAACTGTTGTAAGGCGAGAACTACATGTACTGGGAATATTCCTTCTTTTGTGCTTTTTTTTGCATACATCAAGTACACTAATCATAGATATTTTTCTCTCTGGAGATAGCTTCTGCATTCTGTTTCTAGCAAATTCCAGTGAAACCTACTTCTGTTTCTCTCTTCTCTTGTTCAAACTGTACTTTTGCACTGTCCTTGCAGGTCACTGTACCTTTTTGGATAGTGGGTGGGTAGCAGTGGTGGTATTAATTTTTTTTTACTACCGGTTCTGTGGGTGTGGCTTGGTGGGCATGGCTTGGTGGGCATAGCAGGGGAAGGATACTGTAAAATCTCCATTTCCTCTGGATCAGCTGGGTCTTGGGAGGCAAACAGTAGATGGGGGCGAGGCCAGTCAGAGGTAGTATTTACTGGTTGTCTGAACTACTCAAAATTTCTGCTACTGGTTCTCCAGAACTGGTCAGAACCTGCTGAATCCCACCTCTAGTGGGTAGAGAGCTTCAATTCGTTGATGGTATTAACATAGTTTGTCAAATGAAGGCAAATATACGTGTCCCATGATAATGTTGGAGGATTCGATCTGGGTTGGTTTTGTCTTCTGAGCTTTCGGATTCATGCTGGAACCCATCTTCTGACTCTACAATTTAGATGTCCCACAAAGTGGCAAGTTTCAGGGAAGGGATCTGGAGCCTGACAATCCTATGCAATTTGACAGGCATGAATTAAGGCAAATATACATTTCCCAGGATAATGTTGCAGGATCCAATCTGGATCTCACATTCTGCTGAGAGAGACGTTCGCTGAAGATGGGTTCAAGCACGAGTCCAAAAGCTCGGAAGACAAAATCTCTGGTCCCAATGACTGACCCAGATTGGATCCTGCAATATCCCTGATTACCTCTGTCACATAACACTTTAGGTATAAGCTTCATTTAATTGACATAAATCAGAACACTTGAGTTTGCACCAACAAAGCAGATCTAGTCCTGCTTTAGGCATGAAGGTCTCTCTCTCTCTCTCTCTCTCTCTCTCTCTCTCTCTCTCTCTCTCTCTCTCTCTCTCTCTCTCTCTCTCTC
>JANHFT010002454.1:185345-195399 GCA_032467955.1 Pseudoxenodon macrops
AAAAATAAGGCCCAGCGCTTATTTTTGGGGTCAAAAGAAAATAAGACCCTGTCTTATTTTCAGGGAAACACGGTATTCAGTTAACAGCAAAAGGGACTGCCAGAGTTGCTATTACTAAACGATCCAGTCTCGTGACATGTTTTACAACTGCATCCCTCTGTGAGGGAAATTCTAGTTTCAATTACTGTCATAATTCAAGGTCTGTCTGTATAATATTTTGCTAAACTGGAAAAGTGTGTGAATTAGAGATGTAAAATTAGTTTTAAATAGGCTTTCATGGCTGCAGTAGCTGAGACAGTTTTACAAAAACCTAAATATGATGTGGTGAGAAGTTTAGACTGAATGTGTAGATTAGTAGACATAAATGGAAGAGGGCAGTGATGCTAAAGTAAAAAGGGGAGATAATTTCAGCAATTATTTTGTCTAGTATGGAGACTAAAAAAAATCCAACAAGTGGATGGAGTTATGAACATGGGAAGATGGTGTATCTGTGAAGAGAATGAAATAGAGCAGAATATTTTGTGTTCCTTTATAGCCAGGGTGTCAAACTTGCGACCAGCAGGCTGGATGCGTCACATGCTTGCCATCCCCACCCCTATTTTAGCAAAGAGGAGACAAGTCACGATATGTCACGTGACGACACGAGTTTGACACCCCTGCTTTATAGAGTTAAAAAGTTGTTTTGATTGCTTGGAAAAGATCTAATGCAGATTTAGAGCTCCTTAACTTAGACCATATCTGCACTTACCATTTAAGCGTTTCCTGCTCATACTTCATTCACGCTAAACTAGTTTAAGGAAATGTATTTATCAAATTCATATGCCGCTCATCTCACGGTTCGAGGTGACTCTGCTATCTGGACTGAGATACCTCAGTCCAAAATGTCCAGTCCAAACTGCAGGCTACAATGTCCTCCCATTGGACAGGTTCCCTGCTGATGGGTTGTTTTCCCTTTCTGTTTGATGAAAGCAATTGGCCAGCCTTTTCTTCCTGTGGGCAATTTTTCTGAATATCTATATCTATCTATATTTATATATCTATATCTAATGATAAACAAATACTTGATTAAAAAAACAGCATCTTGCATCATCTTAATCTTGGCCTGTAAGTTTATGTATCTACTGAAGCCTGAAAGAAGATTTCAAATTTTCCATCTTTATTCCTAAAAACTCAGCTATACTAAGCAATAATTAATATAAAAGCTCCGCAGAGCCCTCTCAAACTTGTACTACAAATCTATACTTTGTGCACAACTTTGTAATGGAAGAAATGGAAGGGTTTTTGTTTATTTGTTTGTCTATTTATTTATTTAATTTATATGCTGCCTAGAGCTCCTGAAAGATGAGATTAAAGAAATAATCATGAATAAATACAAATTATAATTACATAAAGAAATGCATGATCGGAAGTAGATTGTTATTACAGTTTACATTAATAGACTGAATTTAAGTAAATAGCATTAAGACAAAGCTAGTTACTGTAATTGGTTTTTCTTCATAATAAATTTTAAGGGGAAAATGTATGTGAATGAATAAACAGCATACATTACAATGGAAACAGTTATTTGGGAAGATTCTTTGAAATTTCCTTGAAGAAATATCCTTCCAACATTATTAAGCGTGATATGCAACATCAAATCATCATGCAGTTTCTTTTAAAATAATCTAAATTTATTCTGAAAATTATACTGTTGAAGCAAAGATGAATCTCAATCCTATTTTTGAGTGGATGTTGGTAAGAAATGATACATCAGAGTAATGTGGGGTATTTGTCTTTTCAAATAACTCCTAGTTAAAAAAATGCAGAAAGGGAAAATTGGGCCTGCCAAAACAAAATATTTCTGCTTTTACTGCTTTGAGCAGGGCTAAAATTCTGCCTGTACATTTCTTTGCACAGACATGCATGGAATTGCATTGTCTGTTCTTTAGATGTTTTAATATCAAAATGATGAGTAGAATTATTAACATTTCTTGACTTTATTTTTTAGAGAAAATAAATAGAGTGTCTTTGAAATGCAGACAATGTTTAGTAAAATATAGCTCATGTTCTGGTAAATGCCTCTTACAAAAATCCTGCATCTATTTTAAGATATATTCTGTCATCCTCTTTGCAAACTCCCAATAGGTTATGAGCATTACTTCTCTTTGCCATTGAACATAAAAAGCTATGAGCAAAGCCAAAAAGGTTAACTGAGAGAGTTCATAAATCTATACAAAAATATCTTTTCCAAGGTTAATTTAATTCTCACATTTGCAATCCTTTTTGAACATGCACCTTGCATTTTTCTCATTTTGTGAAAATGACTTTTTAAACCATGGCTATGCATGTAGATACATGTAAAGATGTTCATGAGAATTTTGTTATATGGTTAATGTTTCAAAACTGACATTATGTAAAAATTACACAATAGAGTGTTAATAGATTGGGCAGTGTATTATCACAATGTTTTTAAATTGTTTAAAATTATTATTTTTATAAATAATACAAGGTAGCAAATACATCCAATATTCTTCCTCCTTCTATTTTCCCATAATAATAACTGTGAGAGGAGAATTAGACTGGTGGAGAGTGACTAAGTCCCATTTTAGGCATGAAAATCAAGTACATTGTGGGTGTGTCATTGTCTCTCAGCCCATCCTGGTCCATGGGGTTATTGTTGTGGGGGGAAAGGAGATGAAAGGAGTATTATATATTTGCCATCTTGAATTACTTATAAAATAATAAAGATGGGATAAAACATTATCTCTCTCTTTCTCTCTCACTCTGTTATCTCTCATCTTCATCATTAGTCTTTACTGATCATATCTGAAAGTTTTTCTTTTACCTTACCGCATGTAATTTTAATCCAGAATTACCAACATGGGTGCTTTCGCCTGCTGGCGTTGTGGACCAGCCGGCTGGGGGGGGGGGAAGAGGGGATGGTTCTGCGTGAATGGCTGGCAAGTGTGTGTGTGCAATTTGATTTGCATAAGCGGCAGGCATGGGCATCCGCTGCTCGTACAAATGGAACACACACCCGCGTAAGGTTGCACATGTGTGCTTTCGCCTGCTGCTTTTGTGTCCTGGTTCTGAATGGCTCACGGCCCAGTAGTGGGTTGGGACCCCTGGTGTAATGAATAGAATATATTAATCATATAAAAAAGAACAAGGCAAATAAGAGGCATCTGGAATATATGTATACCCACTATATAACTGTGTAGCTTTAGATGTGCCATATATGAAACTATAGTGTAATAAGTTTTTACTCTAGCCAATTTTTATACACCATAAAATAATGCATAATATCAAAAATAGTGCCTATACGTTATTAGTTGGTGAACATATTCCATTGCTCTTTGCATTATTTCTATATTTATATAAAAACATTTTTAATTCATTAAAATGTATAGTGTACTTCTTTTGAAAACTCTACTAGAAATATTGTTAAGGGGGCTGGAAGTTGAATCATAGCAACTGGACTTCTTTTCTTGTTGGTTTGAAATGTTTAATAGTTTATCCAAGTAGCTTCTTCAGTCTGGGCAAGTTGGTTTGGGGGACCTCATATATGTCCTCCAGGTGGTTTATATATGGGGTCCCCCTAATCAACTTGCTCAGGCTGAAGAAGCTACTTGGATAAGTAGCGAAACATTTCAAACCAACAAGACTCAACTTCCAAATAGCTCTATTTGGATGATTGAGAGTCTTCATTGACATTGTTAAGGGATATAATGCTGGCAATAATTGTATGAAATGGAATGTAATAACATAAAACAGCTGTCAGACTATAAATCTGGGAATAAACCAAAATGATCCATTGTTACCACCTGGCACTTTTTAAGTTCATATCTGCTCAATCAAAATGTAAGTCATGGAATGGAATCAATCTTCTTATTTATCAAAATGCATTGAGCTACTTTTCCCCCCCTTTTCCTAAGAGGTAGTCTTTATGGATTTTTTTGCTTGCAGTTTTACAAAAAAATAACAATATATATCTTGTTGGATAGCATATGGAACACGACTTGTCTTTTAGGGACTAGGCCAAATTTGCCATATGAGTAATTGTGCTTGTTTACAAGTGTGCTTGTAGTTAATAGTAGAGATTTGGGAAAAATATAGTTTTTTTTCTCTGGGTAGGTAAGTTTTCTCAGTATTTTCATATTTTCTGTATTCATATTTTGGTTCACTTATTGTATCCTTCATATTTGTTAGCAATGAACTTGTTTATTTCCATCAAGAATTTCTTTGAAATAGATATTACTAGATTTGTACACAAGAGACTGAGATTTTTATTATTAGAGCTGTGCAAAGCACATAAATTATATTTCTTAAAAAGCATGTAAGTGGAAGTGAAGCAACCCTGTTTGAAGTATTAAAGAAGGTATCTGCTCTAAAAGGCTTAGCCTTTTCTTAACAAAGGCTATCTTCAGTACGAGCAGTCAAAGAAGGACCGTCTTTGAAGCAGCCGTATGATCTTCTAAAGGATGTTGCTTCTTTAATACTCTTTGCACAACCCTACTTACTAAAAGTGTTTGTGATTTCAGCACACATGCTCTTGTACTATTTGTTGTCAGGTCTTTTGAAAGTAATTGTTAATTCATACAAAGTGTGGGATGTATATTATAGCACAGCAGCAGTCATTTTGTGCTATGTCCAGTTGTAGGACCTGTTTCCTAATTTCCATTTTGATTCTTCATTTCTTTTGTGATAAGGTTTTGTTTTGTTGTTCTTACAAAATACCATAAATATTGTAATCAATTATTATTATTATTATTTTTTGGGGGGAGAGCTCTTGACTTTGGTAATTGCCTGAACTAGTTCCTGTGAGATTTTTTTTTTTTTGGGGGGGGGGAAATATGTTGGAAGTGGTTTGCCATTTCCTCCTTCTTAAGGATGAAAGAGAATACGGTAACTGGCCCAAGGTCACCCAACTTACGATCTCTCAGTTTTCTAGCCCAGTGTCTTAACCACTGAACCAAAGTGGTTCAGAATCAAGTATAATTAATAATTAACTAATTGATTATCAAATCTTATTAGCAATGTTTATTTTTAATATCACATTTTTATTAGTTGCTGATACCCTGTATTGGATATTTTCATAACTCTTTTTATGTTATACAGGTGGTCCTTGACTTAAAACTACATTTGGAACCAAAATATCTGTTGCTAAATGAGAAGGCTGTTGACTTTTGCCCCATTTTATGACCTTTCCTGCCACAGTAGTTAAATGAATCACTGCAGTTGTTAAGTTAGTAACACAGTTGTTAAGCGAACCTGGCTTCCCCCTTAACTTTGCTTGTCAGAAGGTGGCAAAAAGTGATCACATGACCCTGGGAAACTACAACAGTCATAAATCTGAACTAGTTGCTGGATTTTGATCACGTGACCATGGGGATTCTGCAACAGTCATAAGTGTGAAAAACAGCAACAAGTCACTCTTTACAGTGCTGTTGTAACTTGGTCATTGAATGAACTGTTGTAAGTCGAGGACTATCTATATTACATTTTTATCTGCTTCAAATAAATTAAAGATTCCTTGAATTCTTGAGCCTGTTTTAAACTGACAATTAATTGTTTGGGCTTTTATTCAGGATCTTTTCTATTTTAAACTTCTCACAAAGAAGTCTTGAAGATACTTTCAGGAGGATTTTATTACCTGTCCGGATGTCACCAGCATTTCCTATGTTAACAGTTCTGAGTATGTTTTACTATATTTGCCTTCGGCGCCGAGCCAGGACAGCTACAAGGGGAGAATTGATGAACAATCGGAGAGCTATAGAATCAAATAGATCTCTACCTATCAATGTTGAATTGGTCCAGTATGCCAAAGAAGTGTTGGACTTCAGCTCCCATTATGGCAGTGAAAACAGCATGTCATATACCATGTGGAATTTGGCTGGAACCCCTAATGTGTATCCTAGCTCAGGTGACTTTACACAAACCGCTGTGTTTAGGAGCTATGGAAAATGGTGGGATATGTGTCCTAGTGCACGAATACCATTTACGAGGACCCCACCGAGTTTCCAAAGTCACGACTATGTAGAACTTGCGTTTGAGGAACAAGTGTATCCTACAGCCATACATATTTTGGAAACATATCATCCTGGTGCTGTGGTTAGGATTTTGGCATGTTCTGCAAGTCCTTATTCACAAAATCAGCCCAATGAAGTAAGGTAATTCATTTTTATTAATTTTCTCTGACCTGTAGCTCCATCTTAATAGTACAGGTAGTCATGGGGTAGTCTTCATTGGTTTTCAAATGCTAAATAGCCTGAATATAGGTTTGGGATCAAATTTCTAAGTTCTTGTCCTACTGAATAAGTTGTGGTTTAATTTCAGAGTTAACCAAAGGGTCTCTTTAACTATTTTGTTATTGAAGTGCATCTTTACTTTAGCTTCCTCTCTTTGTTTTCTTCCCAATGCAGTAATAAGTTAACAAAGAATTAACACTAAAATGTTGTTGAATAATGTTAACGTTATTTAATCTTTGGGGGTTAAGATATTTATCATACATTGTAGAGTAGAGTTATTAAGAGTCCTTTATACAGGCCATGGGTCTTTATATTAGTTGTGGGTTTCCCCCCCCAAATTGAAACTTATTAAAGAAATTAAGATGGTAATATTTGCATTAACTGCCCTGTGATACTAATATACTTTTCTTTTGGTAGGTGGGAAATCCTTTGGTCAGAGCTACCTTCCAAAGTGATTTTGCCTCAGGCACGTCAGTTTACACCTAGTATCAAACAAATAAATTTTCCTACAAATTTAATCCGTTTGGAAATAAACAGTTCCCTTCTGGATTATTATACTGAATTGGATGCTGTAGTGCTACATGGTTTAAGAGAGAGACCTGTGCTTTTACTCAGTACTCCAATTATTGATATGAATGATCTAGATGACGATGAAGAAGGGGAGAGAGAAAGTTACAGCAGCATGGACAGTCTCAACAAGCAATTTAGCACTGCTGCCTTCAAAGACTGGACAACTAATGGATACTTCGATAAATTGCCTTATGAGGTAAAAGCCTGGGAATTTTTACAGGATGAAGAAAAAAATGTCATAATTACTTAAGCTGTAGAGATTTATTATATCTTGAGGTACATAAGTAGTTATAGCTTCATATACAGATTTGTGAACTTTGCCTGTTTTTTAGTTCCATTAGCTTCCTGAATTTTAGTTCCCCATAAAATGGTTGACACTAATTCAAGTAGATTCTTAAAAATAGAAGAATCTGGTATCAGTTCTAGCTGATCTCTCCATGCAAATTCATTTTTATTTCTGTGTCAAATGCTTATAAAAATAATGTCTTGTTCATTGAAGTTTCTTGATTACGAAGGATAATACTCCAGTTTTGACACATTTGACTCATTGATGCGTGTCATGGTTTAGAGTGTAAACATGTTTGTTTTATCACATCTTTAAAATTAAAATTAAAAATGCTAAATATGATCTTAAAAGTCAGCTAACTTAGAGTAATTGATCAAAACTAATCAAGGAGAAAATCAACCTAGAAATAAGCAGACATTTCATGGCAGTTAGAACAATTAATAAGTGGAATGTCTTTCCTCTAAAAATTGTGGGTGCTCCAATATTGGAGGTTTTTAAGAAGAGATTGAACAACTATTTGTCTGAAATGGTATATAAGTTCTCTTCCAAATCTGTTACTTTATTTTTCTGTTAATTAGGCCGATTCTTACGGTACAATAAAAAATAAGATAACTTGTCCTTCTCACAACTTTTACTTGATGCAGTCTTGTCACCATTATATATAAAATAAGCCACTCTAGCCTGTATTTCTTGGGCTAATATTTATTTATCCCATTGCCAAGACTTTTGATATTTATCTTGGCCATAATGTTACTTTGTGAACTTTTTCTTTGCTATATCTTAAATGCCAAATTTGATTGATCAAATGATAAGACATCATAGTTCTGTGTTCTTCAGATTCAGATTATAATGGTTGCAGTGTTCCTTAGTCATGTAATCACCAGTTGCCACATTCCCTGATGGTTTCCCAGAAGCAAATCAATAAGGAAGCCAGCAGGAAAGTTGCAAATGGCTTCTTTAAGTTGATCCCACTTCCACTACTTTTTCTTCTAGATATCTCATATTCTGTAGCACATGCCTATCCTCAGTGTCCCCCCACCCTCCATAGTACCTGTCCAATTGTGCTTGTATGGTGCTATGGTAGCTGCTTGCACAGCCTCTCACACCTAGCAGTGGCCATTCCTTCCCTGATCAAATTTGTGCCACAGCGATCACTTGCACAGCCTCCCATACACAGCAGCAACCACTCCTACCTAGTTGTGCTCATGTTGTGCTGCATCATCTACTTACCCAGCTACTGGCTTGCTTACAAACTGCCCAGGACTTGTGACTCCCTGCCAGCTTCCCCATTGACACTGCCTGTTGGAAGCCATCAGGAAGTTGTGAACAGAAGGTCCTTGCTTAATGATTCGTGATCCTTATTTAACAGCAACAATGGGGACTGTATGGATTACTGTTGTTAAGCAACGTGTCCTGCAGTATCACACTTTAAAATCACATTGCTTAGCAATAAAAATTCCAATCCCGATTGTGATTGTTTGCACTAATGTATAATCTGAAGCATATTTATACCTTTGAATTCAAAAAGCACAGCGCTCATATGCGTTTCTCTAAAATACAGACCCAACTTAGATTACTGAAATATAGTTTAGGCCTGTGATGGTGAACCTATGGCGCACATGCCACAAGTGGCACACGGAGCCATATCTGAGGGCACGTGAGGCATTGCCCTATGTCAGCTCCAGCATGCATGTGCGTGCTGGCCAGCTGATTTTCAACCTTCCAAAGTGCGGGGGGAGGGGGAGGCCATTTTCACCTTCTTCGGGAGGGCGAAAAACAGCCCAACAAGTCTACCGGAAAACCTTTCAGTTGGCCTGTTGGGCCAATTTTCACCTCCCCAGACTTCAGGAGGCTTTCCTGAAGCCTGGGGAGGGCGAAAACAGCCTCCACCCCCAAATTCTGGAAGGCCGAAAAATGGCCGAATGTGCCTACCAGAAGTCTGGAGGCTTCAGTGAGGCCTGCGTGCATGCGCAGGGGGGGCAGCACAGGAGGGTTGTGCGTGCATGTGCGCGGAGGAGAGCATTGCATTATGGGTGGGCACGTGCGTGCTATTACACAAGTACGTGCCCTTTTGACATCCGAGAACAAAAGAGGTTTGCTATCACAGGTTTAGGCTATACGGCAACAACAACAACAACAAAATCAGGTAGGGATGGACTTCAGTTGAGAGATATTGATAACATGAATATTTGTATTTTATATATTCAAATCCTATATAATAGATGAGATATTGATATGCATTTTATTTTTAATAGATATAATCAAATCCCATTTAATTCAGAAAAAGTGAAGAAAAGCTAAGTGTTACTGTCCCATTGAAAATAAAAGTAGTTAAAGGTATTTCAGCTGAGCCATACACAATAATGGTCATAATAAATATGACATTAAAAAGATCCTGATTTTAGTATATGTTCAGAAGAACTCTCCTCAGAACTAGAAGTGAAACTTTAAATGTTTAAATGTGTTAAAAATACTTCATGTAAAGAGAGCCAGTATGGTGCAATGGTTAAGGAATTGGACCAGAAAACAAGAGATTGAGTCCTATTCCTGTTTTAGGCATAAAGACAGTGGCGAGTCACTCCTGAAAAGTTTACCAAGAAAACTGCAGGGACTCGCCAGGAATCAAGAACAAGTCAAAGGCACCTGCACTTTCCTTAAAAAAATTGCTTCATCTATTCTATACCCATCTACATTATCAGATTGTGATTTTTAATAACTCTTAATGACCAGAATTGGAACCAGCAACTCTCATTAAATGACATGATTGCTAAGCAAAACAACACATGATTGGCATTGATTTATGGCACTTCCCATTCAATTTTTAAGTGAGTCACTGCATGTCGTTAAGCAAGATATGTGGGTCAGGAGTGGTATTCACTTACTTTCCCTACCGGTTCGCAGATGTGAGTGCATGCCTTCTGCACATGCACCCGGCCTAGAAAACGTGCCTAAATAGGATGGCATAGAGACG